>JAGKTI010010009.1:0-14204 GCA_018397915.1 Birgus latro
TCATCATCATCATTGCCGTCCCCATCATCATATTTATCGTCACCATCACCATTATCAGCTAGACTGTATGAAAAAAACAAACAAACTCCGTAAACAAGACAGGAAAAGCATGAAAGACGGACAGCCAGTATGTAAACAAAAACCAGAACGCAACACTTTAAAAGAAATAGAGACGCAACTTAATGTAGAAGAGGGGGGGGGCAGAGTACAGAGAGAATAAACAGTACAGTACAACATTGGAGATATTTATTATTGATATAATCAAATACAGATAGATAGAGGGAAGGATGGAATAAAGAAAAGATGACAAATTATTTTAAGTAGAGGCAGATAAAACAGGGAAACAAGAAGCGTAAATAAACTTTCAGATGCAACGCCAGTGAGCCTGTTGTTGAACAGGAAAACTAGTATGTATTGCCGAGAGAGAGAGAGAGAGAGAGAGAGAGAGAGAGTCAAGAATAGCCAAGAATGAGAAATGAGCATAGGAATGGAAACAAATGAGAGAATGATGAGAAAAAAGGATAAATTTCAAGTGCAAAGCCGATTAGCCATTCCTTGAAAGAAAAACTTGAGAGAGAGAGAGAGAGAGAGAGAGAGAGAGAGAGAGAGAGAGACCTAAACCCATCTCCCCAACTCTTGTCATCGTCACTTAAGCCCATTCATACTTTATTTCTGTGTGTGTGTGTGTGTACTGTACTGTACATGCTACTGAGTACAGTACTGTATTAGTGTGACGTATTCCCTCTATATGTTCTGTGTGTGTTTCCGACGTGCACGTTTGCTTGAGTATGTACAGTATTATGTATGTATGTGTACGAGTATGTATATACAGTATGTATGTAAGTTTTGTATGAAGTTAGGTTATGAGTTGGGTATGAGAGGGAAGGGGGAGGGGGGGGGGGTTGTTGGAGGTGGTACATATCCCATTCCAAGTTGTCCATTTTTTGTTCATAAGAATCCACCTTTGGCATAGTGCAGACTGTCCATTCCCTGTAGTAGTATCATAGTAGTAGTATCAGTAGACTTAGTAGATAAATTCCGGTCTATCTGGTCGAGCAGACCTATCAGTCGCAGGTAAGCAGTCGGCCCTGCGGGGCTGGCCCATACAGTTAACCAATGTTCTTTCGTGATGGACAGCGCCTGGCTTTGGCGAGGCGTCGGGAACCGTGTGGATGGATGCTGCATTTGCGCCTCCACCCACTTAACAATGGTACCATAGTAAGCTGCACATCACCCCGTTATTTGGTTATGTGAATACCACCCAACGTTGTAAATGGTTTCCCGGATTACAGGAAACATTAGGCTTGCCTATCAGTGTAGAGTCATCTAAGGAAGTAGGCAACGTTACATCAGGTTAGCGGATGGTGGTCGTCACCACCATCCACCATCCATTCCCTGTAGCTCCGTTAACAACTGAAGCCAGTATTTTACACCAATAGGTGGAGTAACTATGCCCCACTTCTCAGTCACATGGCACCACATGGGTACTGGTTACACACCAAATTACTTGAGACTGGTGACCTAGTAGTTAGGAAGCCACAGTCGGAGTAACGGCGTTGCATTGGTTCGATCTCTAATAGGTGACTAGTTTCTGATCATGTACCCGCCAAGTAGGTTGGTTATCTGCCCTTGGCCCCTACACCTTAAGAGGGTAATATGGATACAGCACTGGGAAACTAATTCCTTGTTATGTCTAACCCGATAGAAGAGCACTGAATCTAACAGCACAAAATTTCAGTCCTTATTATAATAACTCCCCTGGTACACTGGGACTTCCGGCTTATACCCCATAATACCAGCATTACCAGCTCAGTACCGTGACCACTTGGCTGCACCTCCACATAGAGTGAACTATATACTATACTGGCTCATCTGCCGTCTTCTGCTGTATTTTAATTTCTACCCTTTCCAGGACCAACTTCAATCCATTATTCTGTTTGCGTCCATTTCTGCCTTATCCTCCTGCAGTCCTTCATTCCATCCTAAGGCTCCTTTCATCTTGTACTCTTTACTTTCCTGTAATCCTCAACCTCATGCTGTGATGATAGTGGAGTTACACTAAAATTTAACACATATGCAGCCATTTTTGTGAGACATCTTACACAGTAGGCGCGGAAAGTATTGACTTTTTCTTGCCGACGTCATTCTTCTTCGCGTTAAGTGAAGTAGGGTCAATACTACCCTCCCCTGTGATGCGAAATGAGCTGACGCTTTTTCAACGGGAGCTGGCAACCCTGCTTGATAGGTTTGGCACCACAGGAGCAGGCTCAGTAATGTTTGGGCAGCCACAGGAGGAGGATTGTCTCTGTGTGTGATGCACCACGAGGGCATGTTTTGACTCAAATAACACAGTTATTTGGTTACCTACCACATTCTCATCATGCCTAAAGTAACCACAAGCAAGGACAAACGTGTGGAAGTGATTACTTTATACAAAGCTGGCCACAAACTCCCATTTATTGCAAATCAGATGGTGTTAGACTGAGGACAGTGCAGAGACTGGTGAAGCAGTTCAAGGACAGTGGGGAGGCCATTCCTCCCACTCCACTTCCCAAGCCTGGGAGACCTCGTAAGACAACCTTCAGGACCCGTCAGCTGATCTCAAGGCAAGTTAGCAAGGATCCAAGGCTAACAGCACGGGATTTAAAAGAAAAGAACCCACAGTTGCTGGCAGATGTGTCTGTCAGAAGTGTGCAGCAGCTGTTGCATGACGATCTGGGCTACAGGAGTTTTTGTGCTCGTAAAAAACCACTGCTAACTGCACTTCAGAAGAAAAAGAGAGTAAATTTTTGTAAGAAATATCTTGCCTGGAGTGAGGAGCAATGGAAAACTGTGCTTTGGAGTGATGAGTCAACATTTACTGTCACTGGTACCCCTTCATCACGAGTGTACCGCAAACCAGGCAGTGACCCCCTGGATCCTAAGTACACTTCCAAGTTTGTTAAATACCCAGCCTCACTCATGGCTTGGGGCTGCTTTACATATTATGGTGTTGGTAGGTTGGTAATTCTACCTGCAAATGAAAAAGTGAACCAGAACAATTATTTGGAGCTCTTATGTGACGTTTTAAGTGACTTTTGATAAAACCAAGGCAAGAGTATTTATGCAAGATTCTGCCCTGCACATGTTGCAAAGTCAGTGAAACAGTGGCTAACAGACTGTGAGGTTCCCTTTATTCGAGATTGGCCCGGTAACAACCCAGATATCAATCCCATTGAGAATTTATGGGTGCACATGAAGCGGCAGCTGCGTAGCATGGACACATCATCTTTGCCTAAACTTGAGGCTGCAGCTATGGAGCAGTTTTAGTCCGTCTGTTCTGCAAAACTACGCCATCAGTCTCCCCAGACTCCTTAAGAAGATAATAAAGGTGAAGGGGAATGCCAGTAAATACTAAATTCAATGGTGAGTGTTAATTTATTTGTTTCTCCTTGCTAACCACAAGAATGTTTTCTTTTTTTAAGATGGCGTCAACACTTTCTGCGCCTTCTGTATTTAAGTGCCAATAAAACCAGCCTGATGATCAGCGTTAGAGGTCACATATTAATTGCTGCAAGTCTACAAATTACCTAGGTATAACCACAAACATCAGTATGTGACGGGTGTTGGACCTGTGACCAATGTTTTTGTTTAGCAAGGTTAGAGCATATTGTCTCAGGAGTAATGGGATTGGCTTTGGTCATCGAAAAAATTGGCCAGGTTTCCAGCTTTAACACTACGAGTAGAGTTGACAACCTTCTCCTTGTCTGATAACTCCAGAATCGACGCACGACCTCCAGTCACTTGTAATGGGGTTCTGAAAAGTTGCATCCCGATAGAGGGCACTGCGGACTCTAGTTTAGCACATTCCTGCGCTGTTTAAAAAGCTTATTCCTCATTGTTAAATATCAACACTGTTGTTTGTTGTTAAATATCAACACTGTTGTGTGAAATTGAATCACAGTAATGTCATCTACCATAATATAAATAATACAAATAGAAATCGTAATTATAACAGCGTGAAATGTTTTATTATATACGGAAGTGAAATATTCATTGACGGCAACCCTACCATTTCACTGGTCCTGTAATATTATATTTCTTCTACGTAGTGGAATTGAGGTTCTTAATATGTAGTTGGCTCAGACTTTAAATTAAGCAAGTCTAGTGGGTATCTTGACTCATTCAGTTTCTTTGTTTACTTAAATTTAATGTTGAGTGAATACTGGCATTCATCATATTTCAGCCGGTCAAGGAGACCGTCCCAAAACCAGGATCGTTCGTTCGTTTGTAGATTTCCCCCACCTATAGTGGAGGCTGAGCGTTACATTAGCCCGGTCAGTGGTCCAATGGATGCTGCTTGGAGAGATTGTTGTATAGATCCATGTTTTGACTTTGTTCCTCACGGTGTTGTTGACTAATTCGTCCATGTTCTTCATAAGATAATCGTTGAAGGCGTCAGCGTTAAAGGGAGACTTTTCTTGAGCTGGTGTTGAGCCTGTGATGTTGCTCTGGGAGGAGTCTTCATTGGAGGATTTGCGCTTCCTCTGCGTTCTCCTGGGTGTTGGTGGAGAAGCACGAGCCGCTGGGGTGGTTTTTACGGCTGGCGATCGGCAGCAGAGGGTGAAGAAGTGAGAGGAGGAGCGCTTTCGTTGTTGTTGTCGGTGTCCATGGTTGGAGCTGGGATGTCCCCGGTTTCAGGCTGAGCTGCTGAGGTGGCGGTAGAGGAGGCAGTCGTCATGTGTACAGGAGCGTCTAGCTTTTTTTTTTTTTTTTTTATGCAAGGAAGAAGGAACCAAGGGCCATGGGCCCGCATACTGTTCCTTCCAAGAAAAAGTAAAAACAATACAAAAGAGAGCCAAATTCAAGATCCATTCATTTCGAGATGCCTGGACACACTGCGTTTGAAAGATTGGAGATCATAGGAAGCAAGGAATACAGACAGAGGGAGACAGTTCCAGAGTTGACCAGTTGCATAAATGAAGGACTGGGAGTAACGGTTA
Source organism: Birgus latro (assembly GCA_018397915.1). NCBI lineage: Eukaryota > Metazoa > Arthropoda > Malacostraca > Decapoda > Coenobitidae > Birgus > Birgus latro. Next base: position 4,983 of record JAGKTI010010009.1, read on the forward strand.
ACTCTTGCATTAGAGAGTTGGACAGAAAAGGGATGAGAGTTTGTTGCTAGACGGGTACTACGTGCCCGTCATAGAGGTGGAGGGATGCAAGCAGACAGTTCAGAGGAACAGTGACCATTGAAGTAGCGATAGAAGAGAGATAAAGATGCAACAGTGCGGCGAAGAGACAAAGGTTGAAGGGAATCAGTAAGAGAAGGAGAGTTAATGAGACGAAAAGCCTTTGACTCCACCCTATTGAGAAGAACCGCATGTGGGGAGCCCCCCCACACATGAGAGTTGTACTCCATACACGGGCGAATAAAACCCGTGTACAAGGTCAACATCTGTGCAGGGGTAAAGAAAGCTCGGAGTCGGCCCAGCACACCTAATCTCTTGGAAGCAGATTTCACAAGAGATATAATATGTTCTTTCCAAGATAAATCCCAAGAGAATGAAACCCCTAGCATGTTCAAGGATGATGCAGGACTGAGCTGGACATTATTAAACATTAGTGGGTAATCCTGAGGAAGATTTTGTCAGGTTGATAAGTGTAAGAACTGAGTTTTTTATGCATTAAAAATAACAAGATTATTTTTACCCCAATCAGAGATATGAGCCAAATCAGACATTAGGTGTGCCATAGCCTCATCCCTTGTTTGCTGAAGTAACTGCTGAGATGGACGTTGCGGAAATCGAATGGAAAGGTGAAGGGTGGAATCATCAGCATATGAGTGGATAGGGTTAGATGTACAGCTTAGGTCATTGATGAACAAAAGAAAGAGAGTTGGTGATAGGACAGAGCCCTGAGGAACATCACTGTTGATAGGTCTAGGAGAAGAACGATGGCCGTCTACAACAGCAGCTATAGAACGACCAGAAAGGAAGCTATAGATGAAGGCACAGATAGAAGGATAGAAACCGTAAGAGGGCAGTTTGGAAATCAAAGATTTATGCCAGACTCGATCGAAAGCTGCAGCCTTTTCCGCGGTGTTGGGGAGGCTGCAGCATTAGGGCGCGACGCTCCTGATGGGGGGCTGCCTGTGAACCACGGGCGAAGCTCTGAGGGATGGCGAGGCGCGGCAGCCCATTCTCCTCAAAAATCTGGGGGAGGAGAGTGAGCAGCGCAGCCTTGTCATCACCACAGAACGCTCTCGCCGTCGCGATGCACATGGTGACGATAGTGTCGATCTCCCCTGTACATCGGGTCGTGGGGCGCCGCCGTGCATGGGCAGAGCCCTGCACAGCTGCACCTCCCGGTCCGGTGACGTCTTTAGCCTCAGGACCCTTCGATGTGTGGTGGAGACGAAAAACTACCGTCTCGCCCTCGCCTAACGAGCGCTGAAGGCGTTGTGAAGTGGGAGCAACGATCCCAAGACGGTGCACGAATACGTCGGCGCCGGTGTCCTGACGCCGAATAAATCCGTACCCCGCCTTCACGTTGTACCACTTCACAATCCCTGTGATGGTATCCGCTCGTGGCAACTGCTCCCTGGTAGTAGAGGCCCCCCTCGACGGGTCGTAGGCCGAGACGGTGGAAGAAGGCATTGGGAAGCAGTGTTAAAGTCTGCGGGAATAGCAACGAACGTTTCGCTACCACGAGCAGAGGGGAAGAGGTCTGCACACCACAGCTGCCGGGACGAGAATGCCAAAACCAGGATGAGGCCGTACGTTGAAGGTAAAGCAAGCCACGACATCTGCCTTCGCTACACATACAAGGAGTCAAGTTCTGCATAGCTTGATGTAGAGGAGTTCAGAGTAAGTGACTGGAATGAGTAGGAAGTTAAGAACAAAGTCCTAGCGCTGCGCATGCGTGGCTTGGGTGGGCAAAATGTTGAAAATATTTACTCAGCATTAGAGCCAACATGAGACTGAGTGAAGATACTCGTTATACTCATTTTTTATCAAGGCAAAGATGCACTTGACAGGTTGGTGATGATTGGCTAATTGCAACATTGTTTCCTGATCTCTTTATTATTAATAAAACATATATATGAGGGGGAAATTTGAGTTAGTAAATGTTATTTGGACATGTTGCATTCAGCCAATTATCACCAACCTGTCAAGTGCATCTTCGCCTCAATAAAAAAAAACAGTATAGGTTTAATTTGCAGTCTGAGCAACTATATATCAAGAACCTCACTTTCAGTAGGTGGTAGAAATGTAAAATTGAAATGGTGGGGTTGCCATCAGTGAATATTTCACTTCCGTATATGATGAATAAATTCACGCTACGTTATAATTTCGTGTTCTGTTTGTATTATTTATATTATGGTATGTGACATTACTGTGAGTCACAGTTTCACACATCAGTGTACTGTAGATATTTAACTAAGAGAAACAGACTTTTTAAACAGCGCGGGAATGTGTTAAACTAGAGTCCGCAGTGCCCTCTGTCGGATACCGGTTTTGAAAGCACCCCATTAAAGTGGAGATGGGAGGGACGGGATGACTGGAGCTGGCAGGCGATTTGGTGTACTAATGGGTCGGGGTTTGGGTGTAGAGGTAAGGAGTGTGGAAGAGGGCAAAAGGAATTACTGTAATATACTACGCCTAATTTGAGTGAATAATGATGATCTGGATTGTATTCCGATTGTATTAGTGAAGTTAAATAATCTGAGATACGTATTGGTAGAGGTGGGATTCTGTTTGTTTTGCGCCAGTTCTGTAGACGGAACTGGGAAGATAGTTGTTTCTTTGAGTGTGCAGTAGCATACATATAATTAACTAGCCCAACAGATGAAGCGCTAAGGGTCATCATTATTGCTAGTTTGCTCTTACACTCTCAGTTGTGAGATTAGTACTTAGTTTGCCTCTCTCTCTCTCTCTCACACACACACACACACACACACACGCAGAGTGTGTGTGCGTTAACCGTATGCGGTCCTTGTTATTTTGTTCTGGCTGCCTATAGACAGATTATACAGTTAGAGACCTCGTACCGAATGGGTTAGTGAAGGCTGTTTTTAACTCTTTCAGTTCAAAAAATCTCTCCTATGCTTGGTGAACCACTGCCTGAGAGTGAACGTTGGTTTACAAATTGGATTCGGATGTCACAAAAATAGCATGTCCTCCCATAGTACGGCCCCAGAGAGAGAGAGAGAGAGAGAGAGAGAGAGAGAGAGAGAGAGATAACATTCCATCCGAGGACGTTGTTTTGTTATTATGTTCTTTCTACCCACAAGCAATTTTCTTCAGCTTAGGAGGTGCATTTCGAACTGGAAGGATTGGACAGATCCTTCAGTAATTCGTTCAGTGTGAGAGTTCTCTAAGTTGTACTAAATCGTCTCGAGGTTGCATGAATAAACTGCAAAATGGGGCATCACCGTATTGAAGGGGTAAACCAAATTCTGAATGATTCTTCGTAAAAATGGTCTTGAGAAAACTTGGGATTAAAATGTTTTAAAAAAGGCAACATCATCACCAACAATGTCATCAAGGAATGTAAAGTTGGCGTGATTTTTTTTTTTCATTGTGTTTGACTCTAATATGAACTTTCTTTGTGAAGGCAGATAACATCTCTCTGCACATGGTAATGTGAATGACAATTTTGAACTAATATGGAAGTAAGGTAAATGCACACTTTACTGTCAGCAATGTTTTATTCCAGTGGTATAACAAAGGTAGCACTGTTTTCTGTAAATGCAAATCGAATAATTTTATCATATATCTGAATCAGATGGCATGTTCGTATTTTCAGCAGTGACGCTTCCTACACTGACTGGGCACATGTAGGCTACCACAAGTTAAGAATATCTAATCAGCGTTACCAAGCTGCTTTTAAATAGTATGAGATATAGATGCATATGAAACATGCGGAGTACAGGATTTGATCGAAGGGTAGGGGAGGGTGTTCAAATGGCATGGTCGTATACTGATAGTGGATGTGCACACAGAGTGGTGGGGAAGAGTACGGATAGTTATACAGATAAACAGACCACACAGATGTTACTGTCCTTTACACATGGTCTTGCCATAATATTAATCAAGACTCTCATTATCCGTTAACTACAAGAATTTAAAAATTGGAGACGTTTCAATACAGGATAATGAAATAGTAGTGGAGGGATGTGGAGAGGTAAGGAAAATGAATGGTTAAGTGAATGTGTGAAAGTCGCGAAATATTTCATTAAAGAATAGTTGCTGTAACCTTTTCGATTTATTTCACGTACTTCAGTCCCAGTAAAAACAGTGCAACGGCTCTAAATCTTATCCACATCTCATTCTTATATCAGTCTGTTAGTACAGCTCACTGTTCAAGAAAAAAGTCACTTTTATGTCTATGTCTATCTGTGTACCTGTATCTTTACCCCACCAACATGTGGTGCTCTGCAGATCTTGTATGTAGGGTGAGAAGTGCTTGTGTGAGTGTTGTGCTGGAGTGGCTTTGGATGTGCGTGTAGTCTATGAACCAAGTAATCGGCCCGCCTAAGCCGACTGGGTGTCCGCCAAAGCGGTAAGTGGCTTGGTCACTTTTAGGCATAGTTACTGTAAAAGGAGTATAGTGAATCTTCTGTGTCGCTAAGGAAGAGGTAGTTTATTTTTACATAGTGGAACTGGGCAAATCCAAGACCTTGAATACTAGGCGGGGTTGCATGGAATTTGATGAGCCTATGTGGTTCGAGTTTGTCGCGTTGGTTACTGTGCTGTTTTTACTCTAACTTGGCCTAAAATTGTCATCTATCTTGAATACCGAGCTGTATTAATAGGTTAACACTAGGATATGGTGCTGGTCATAAAAGAAGTGCACTCAAAATGATGCACAGCCATAGTATTGTCTTTTTGCGCCGTTGAGCTACGTGGCATAAGCAGCAAAAGGATGGAAATCTAAGCCAAGGAAAGATGAAAATTGATTAATCAATTCAAGCCTCCAGTCTGACTTCATCTGGCCCTCACGAACTAAGAGGAGGTAGGGATCTTGGTCAGGTCGGCGCAAAGGCGTTAGACTGTAGTAAGTCTTTCAAGCCTCTCATCACGCGACCAATTTCTGATGTTATTGCTGTGTAAATGAAGGGATGATTACAGTGTGAATATGTGCTGGTTGTGGCTTACCACTGTTATATCAGTGTGTGGATGTAGGTTAATTACACACACACACACACACGTGTATTTACCCGTTTGTGGTATACAGGAATTGAGATAAGTTCGTATTATTCTCCCTATCTACTTTTATCCAGTCTAGTTTTAAACACATGAATGTTTTTTGCTTTCACCACCTCCTTGTCTAAGTCGTTCAAAGTACTTATACTTCTGTTTGGGAAACTGAACCTTTTAAGATCAGTAAGGCATCTGCTGTTCCTCAGTTTAAATTCATGACCTCTTGTTTCTCCATCGTTCAATACAAAAAGATTCTCTCTATTCACCTTTTCCAGACCTCTTACGTTTCTAAACATCGTAATCAAATCTCCTCTTTCCCTTGTCTCACTCAGTGTTGGTAACTTCAGTTTTTCCAGTTTCTCCTCATTGGTCAGTTCCCTTAAGCATGGTATTATCCTTGTAGCCATCCATTGCACCATCTCCAGCTTATCAATATGCTTTTTCAGATGAGGTGACCATATCACAGCTCCATATTCTAGTCTTGGTCTTATCATGGACACTGTCAACTCCCTCAGCATTTCCTCATCCATATACTTAAAAGCCACACCAATGTGCCTCCGATGATTCTGTTTATATGCTTTCTGGTGACAGGTCATCTTGTATAATCACTCCCAAGTCCCTCTCATCATTTCTTTTGCTAATTATCTCACTGCCCATTTTATATATCCAGTTTTGTCTTTTTTCTCTCACTTCCATTTGTAACACATGACACATCTTGGCATCGAGCTCCATTATCCAAGTCTGGCTCCAGCTGTGGAGTTTGTTCAAGTCCTCCTGCAGCTCCTTACAACTCTCAGTACATTTAATGTGTTTCATGATTTTAGCATCATCTGCGAACATACTTATGGAACTATTCAAACCTTCTGACAAATCATTTATATTAATCAGAAACAGGAAGTCAGGTATATGTATTCCCCTGTACAAAGGAAAAGGGGAAAAAGAAGTGTGTGGTAATCATAGGGGCATTTGTCGTCTTAGTGTAGTAATAGGAAAAGTATATGGTAGGATACTTATTAACAGAGTTAGGAAAATAACAGAGGAATTAGTTGGAGAAGAACAGGGAGGTTTTAGGAAGGGAAAAGGTTGTGTGGATCAGATATTCATTATTAGGTCTTTAGTGGAAAAGTTTCTAGACAAGGGGAAGAAGTTGTATGCAGCCTTCATGGATTTGGAGAAATTATATGACAGGGTGGATGGACAAGGATTGTGGAAAGTATTAAGAATATATGGAGTAAAAGGGAAGTTGCTGAGTGCCATGAAGAGTATGAATGAGGGTGCTAAGGCTGCAGTGCGTGTGGACGGTGAACTGAGTGAATTTTTCTATTTGAAGCTTGGATTGAAACAGGGATGTGTCATGTCTCCATGGTTGTTCAGTCTGTTTATGGATGGGATTATAAAAGAGATACAGGGTTGGGCAGTGGATGTTGGAGCGGCCCTAATGAGAGAGGGCAGTGTTTGGAAACTCCTTGTACTGTTGTTTGCAGATGATACTGTGTTGTTAAGTGAAGACGAAGGGGAGCTGCAAGGCTTGGTGAATGAGCCTGGGAGAGTGTGTAAGAAACGGAAGCTAAAGGTGAATGTGGGGAAGAGTAAAGTTATGGTCTTCGAGAGAAATGAAGTCACTGAATGTACAGTGAGGCTGGATGAAGAGGAAATGGAAAATGTTAGTTCATTTAAGTACTTGGGTGTGTGATGAATGCAGATGGAAGTTTAGAGGATGAAGGCTTGAAAGGGTACAACAAGGAAGAAAGGTTGCTGGTTCTTTGAAAGCAGTGATAAGAAACAGGGGAGTGAGCATGGAAGTAAGAAAGTCGCTGCATGACAGTATAGTGATACCAGCTCCAACATATGGAAGTGAAGCTTCGACGTTGTTGGAGGGACACAAGTCAAGAGTGAGAGCAGTGGAAATGAGTTATTTGAGAAGAGCTTGTGGAGTCACATGGAGAGACAGACTGACAAATGAGGAAGTGAAGGAGCGTTGTGATGTGGATGTGATAAAAAGCGTTAGGAGAAATACATTTAGGTGGTTTGGCCATATGGGGAGGATGGAGAGCGAGAGACTGCCGAGGAGAGTGTATGTGAGTGAGGTGGAGGGGGGGAGAGGGAGGGGGAGGCCAAGGATGAGATGGAGTGGAGAGACATATGAGAGAGGGGGGTGTGAGCTGGGAGCAGGGTAGTGAAATAGCGGGGGACAGGGCGACATGGAGGCGATTTGTTTGTGGCCACCCATTACAGGATTAAGGCGTCTGGCAATAGACAGATAAATAGAAACATTATTGGAGCCAAGACAGAGCCCTGAGGCACTCCACTAGCCATATATTTCCATTGTGAAATCTTGTCTCTTATGACTGTTCTCATCTTCCTTCCCACCAGATAATCTTCCGTCCACTTTAATAGATTTCCATGCTCTCCTCCAAAGGTTCTCAACTTTCACAGCAATCTCTTATAGGGCACCCTGTCAGATGCTTTCCTGAGGTCTAGGTAGTCACAATCTGCCCACCCCTCTCTCTGTTATATGGCATTTATCACTCTACTATTGAAACTTAGTAGATTGGTAACACAAGATCTTCCTTCCCTAAAATCGAATTCACTTCATTTTCTTCTAAATACGTAATCCATCTTTTTCTTATAATTATCTTTTTTTTTTTTTTTTACAAAGAACAATAGTAAGTGATACAGGTCTATAGCTAAGTGGATCTTCCCTATCTCCTTCCTTGAAAATTGGCACAATATTTGCTCTTTTCCAGTCTTTAGGTACCTGCCCCTTTTCCAGAGAGCTCTTTATGATAAACAGGCCTCACTAATTGATCAGCACGTTCTTTCAGGATCCATCCACCCACGTTATCGGGTCCCACTGCTTTCCTCACATTCAAGTCCCACATTATGTGCAGCACCTCATTCTTGTCAGTTGTAATTTCCGCCGTTCTCGTCGTCCTGGTCTCCATTTCAGGTTCATTAAATTCCTCTTCCAGTACATAAACTGACTGCAGCTTGTTGTTCAGTACTGTACACAAATCTTTTCTTTCATAAGTTTCATCTCCATCTCTCAGTCGTGCTATACAGTTCTTTAACTTTCATTTTACCATTTACAGACCTATAAAATAGGTTCTTTTTTTACATTTAGTTACAATATCTTTTTCATACTTCCTTCCTTCCTCTCTCCTTATCTTTACATATTCATTTCTGACCTTGTATTCCTCCCACGCCCATTCCCTGTATCTTCTCACTCTACTCCATGCTCTGTTTCTTGCCTCACCTGCTTTTTCTGCACCTATTGTTGTACCATTCTTTCTTTTCCATTGCTGTGGGGAATTCTGGGACATATACTAATTCCTGTTTTGTACACTTCCATCAGAAACCCATACTTCTTATCAACATCTTTGACCGCATCCATTTCACTCCAGTCTACATTTTGGAAATAGTTCCATAGGGAAGCAGAATCTGCTTTTCCATAATTATATCTATTTTCTCTGTGTTTTTCATCTCTTTCACCTTCCCTTACTCCCACCACTTCCATCCCTGTAACCAGATGATCACTTTTACCCTGGGAGCATTGATAGCTTATATTCTTCACATCTTTTGGGTCCTTCGTGAATATCAGGTTCAGCCTTGATGGTTCATCGGCACCTCTTGTTCTTATATTTTCTTTAATTGAGTTAACATAATTTCCGTCACCATTTCCATCAGTTTATTTCCCCACAATTCGTCACTGCTCCCAGCATCCATATTTTCCCAGTCAAATTCTCTGCAATTAAAATCCCACATTATTATTATTATTATTATTATTATTATTATTATTATTATTATATTCCTCCGTTCAATTGACATCTTCGTCCGTACAATGGATTCTCTTATCCACTGTTTATAATAATCTTTTTTCCATGTCCTAGTTTGAGGGGACATAACTGTTACATCTATTTTATCTCCATAGTGGTCTTCTATTTCCATTCCCCAAATTTCTGCAATGGTGTTTTGAAGTTCTGTCCTTTTTGCGTTGTTATGGACTGATGATGATTATGTACATATTATCTATGTCTCTATATCTGTCCATCTGTCTGTTTATTTGTGTCTGTCTGTCTCTCTATCTATCTATCTACACACACACACACACACACACACACACACACACACACACACACACACACACAC
>JAGKTI010010010.1:0-18939 GCA_018397915.1 Birgus latro
TTTCTCAATAAGTCAAATTTTGCCTTAAACTCATTTAAATTTTTAGAGTGGACAATCTCTTTGTCCAGGCTATTCCACAGGTCTATACATCTATACGGAAAACTATATTTCTTGATGTCCTTCGAGCAGCTTGGCTTCTTTAGTTTCATTCCATGTCCTCTTGTTGCTCTCTCATCACACACAAACAGATTTTCTCTGTCAATTTTATTTACTCCGATCATGGTCCTGAACACTGCAATCATGTCACCCCTCTTCTCCTTTCCTCTAAGGAGGGCAAATCCAGCCTTTCCAGCCTCTCTCTGTATGGCAAATCTGCCAGACTAGGGACCATCTTGGTTGCTGTTCTTTGTATTCTCTCAATCATGGTTATATCATTCTTTTTGTGTGGGGACCACACTACTGATGCATATTCTAACCTGAGGCAGATCATGGCCACTATCAATTTTTTCATCATCTCCTCATCCATGTAATGAAATGCCACTCTTATATTGGTCAAGAGTTTATATGTCTCTCTCACTATCTTATTTATGTGCTTTTCAGGTGACAAACTATCCTGGACCAGCACTCCCAAATCTTTCTCTTCTCTCGCTTTTCTAATTGGTTCATTACCCATCAAATAATTCAATGATGGCCTCTTGGTACTTTTACCCATTTCCAATATTTTACATTTTTTTGCGTTGAATTTCATTTCCCACATAAGGCTCCAATCATATATCCTATCCAGATCCACCTGTAGCATTTTACAGTCCTCTTCAACCTCTACCTTTCGCAAGATCTTTGCATCATCAGCAAACAGGCTTGCATAGCTGTTCACTCCATCTACCATACCATTTACATAAATCAAGAACATTACTGGTGCCAACACCGAGCCCTGTGGGACACCACTTGTTACTTCCCTCCATCCAGATGTCCTGTCCTTTATTACTGTCCTCATTTGTCTGTCACTCAGAAAGTCTCTCATCCATTCCAGGAGGCTTCCCTTAAGTCCTCCTATATGCTCTAATTTCCATAATAGTCTCTTGTGGGGTACTTTGTCGAAGGCCTTCTCCAGATCTAAGTACACACAATCCACCCAACCGTCTCTCTCCTGTAGCACGTCAATCGCCCTTGAGTAGAAGCTCAACAAGTTGGAAACACATGACATTCCACTTCTGAATCCAAACTGACTTTCAGTCAAAATATTCATCTCTTCCAGATATTTTATCCATCTATCTTTCAGGATTCTCTCACACAATTTCGCAACCATACTGGTTAGGGACACTGGTCTATAATTCAGGGGTTCTTCCTTGTTTCCTCCCTTATAGATTGGCACCACATTTGCCCTCTTCCATTCCCGAGGCACTTTCCCCTCTTCCAAGGAGCACACAATTAAATTGTGAATCTTATCCGCCAGTTGTTCTCTGCATTCCTTCAGTACCCAATTAGAGATTCCATCCGGTCCTGGGGCCTTCCTTACATCTTCAGCTCCCAGTAATTTATACACTTCCTGCACTTCCACTTTTATATCTTTTATCACTACATTTCTTATCATTCCCTCTCCTTCCACAAACTCCCTTTCCTTAGTGTGTGTGTGTGTGTGTGTGTGTGTGTGTGTGTGTGTGTGTGTGTGTGTGTGTGTGTGTGTGTGTGTGTGTGCACATGCATGCACATGCATTGTTTAGTACCCTCACTGGTGAGGCGCTTGGTTTGATACCTTCCCAACCCCTAATTCTGGACCTACTCTTCACCCTCTGGCTCTGTTTTACCATCTTCTGGAGATTTGTAATATTCCTTGCTTCAGACAAACACTTTTTCACTTTTCAGCAATATCACATGCACCTTATGTATCCAGATTGTCCAACACTAACTGTCCCAGACATCAGACTTGAGTTTATCCAGTTGCGAGTTGGATAAGCTAGCTAATCACTACACCACTGACTCCCCCCAAACCCAAGAAAAGCCCAACTGCTGCCCCCTTCCCCCCCTCACACACACACTTTTACTTGCCAAAGCAGCAGCAACGTCCTTGAGTGATGGTGTGTAGTTGGACTTGTCCATTTGCAAACTGAATGTGAAATACTCTATTCACTTTAACCTGGCCTAAAATTGCCATCTCTCCATCTTGAATCACGAGTCATATCAAAAGATTAACAGTAGAACATAGAGAATGTAGGTAATGCAAGTATAAGTGGCTGGGGAATGGCGGGGAGAAGGAGGGTTGTGAGAAGAGAGGAAGAAATCAGTAGGATGGAAGTGGTGGAAGCAATGAAGAAAGTTAAAATGGGGAAAGCCCCAGGAATTGATGGAGTGTGTGATGAAATGCTGAACCATGAGGGAGAGATAGTAATAGAATGGATGTGGAAGGTGTGCTGATTGGCCTGGGAGGAGGGTAGAGTCCCGGAGGATTGGAAGTCAGGTATAATTATTCCTCTGTACAAAGGAAAAGGGGAAAAAGCAGTGTATGGCAATCATAAGGGCATTTGCCTTCTCAGTGTAATAGGAAAGGTATATGGTAGGATACTTATTGACAGAGTTAGGGAAATAACAGAGGAATTAGTTGGAGAAGAACAAGGAGGTTTTAGGAAGGGAAGAGGTTGTGTAGACCAGATATTCATTCTTAGATCCTTAGTGGAAAAGTTTCTAGAGAGGGGAAAGAAGTTGTATGCAGCCTTCATGGATCTGGAGAAAGCATATGTCAGGGTGGATAGACAAGATTTGTGGAAGGTATTAAGAATGGAGTGGATGGGAAGTTGTTGAAGGCAATGAAGAGTATGTACGAGGGTGCTAAGGCTGCAGTGAGTTTGGATGGCAAACTTAGTGAATCTTTCCATTTGAAGGTTGGATTGAAACAAGGATGTGACATGTCTCCATGGTTGTTCAATCTGTACATGGATGGAGTTATAAAAGAGATACAAGGTCGGGCAGTGGATGTTGGAGCGGCCCTAGTGAGAGAGGGCAGTGTTTGGAGACTCCCTGTACTGTTGTTTGCAGATGATATTGTGTTGTTGAGCGAAGTTGAATGGGAGCTGCAAGGCTTGGTAGATGAGTTCGGGAGAGTGTGTAAAAACGGAATCTAAAGGTGAATGTAGGGAGGAGTAAAGTGATGGTCTTCGAGAGAAGTGAAGTCAGTGAATGTACAGTGAGATTGGATGGGGAGGATATGGAGAATGTGAGTGCATTAAAGTACTTGGATAGTGTGATGAGTAAGGATGGAAGTCTGGAGGGTGAAGTGCTTGAAACGGTGCAGCAGGGAAGGAAGGTTGCTGGTTTGTTGAAAGCAGTGATAAGAAACAGGGAGGTGAGCATGGAAGGGAAAAATTTGTTACATGACAGTATTGTGAAACCAACTCTAACATATGGAAGTGAAGCTTGGACCCTGTTGGAAGGACAGAAGTCAAGAGTGAGAGCAGTGGAAATGAGTTATTTGAGAGGAGCATGTGGAGTCACATGGAGAGACAGACTAACAAATGAGGAAGTGAAGGAGCGTTGTGGTGTGGTTGTGGACGTGATAGGAAGTGTTAGGAGAAACACATTAAGATGGTTTGGGCATGTGAAGAGGATGGAGAGTGAAAAACTGATGAGGAGAGTGTATGTGAGTGAGGTGGAGGGGGTGAAAGGGAGGGGGAGGCCGAGGATGAGATGGAGGGATGGAGTGGAGAGGTACACGAGAGAGGGGGGTGTGAGTTGGGAGCGGAGTAGTGAAATGGCAGGGGACAGAGCGACATGGAGGTGTTTTGTTTGTGGCCCCCCCCTGCGGGATTGAGGGGTCTGGCAATAGATAGATAGACAGAACAGTAGAATATGGTGGTAGTCACAAAGAACATCATAGAAATGATGTAGAGCTGAAACACTGTTTTTCTGCTTCTCAGCTATGCAAAGTAAGCTGCAAAAGGACACAAATCTGGGATAGGTTCAGCCAAGAGAATTATAGGTGGTCTTTTCCATTTGCAAACGTGGTGCACAAAGCAGTGGACCACCAGGTGCTCCGTGGTTGTAGGCTAACTTTAAGATCTTAACATTCACCTTTGAAGTCAGAAGTTTGCTTATGGTGTCACCACATCTGCTTCACACATAGGGGATGCCTGTCTCTTTCCTTACGGGCACATTATATCGTAGAGTGTCATTTATGGGCAGAGAAACTTATCAAGCCTCTTTCAGCTTAGGAGTATTAGCCAGGAGAAAGTGAGACGTAGATGTGGTGGAATATTAGACAGAGAAACATACCAAACCTCTTTCAACTTTGGAATATTAGCCAAAAGCAAAACTGAAGTAGAAGAGGTGAAATATTAGACCAAGAAACATGCCAGGCATCCTTCAACTGAGGAATATTAGCCTAAACAAGAAAAAAAGAGGAAGGTGAGAAATAGAAATGGTCTGATATTAGGAAATGTTTTTCCTCAAATTTATCTGCAGGAGAACCATATACTGAACTATTTCTTGATGAGAAGACCGTGTAGGCCAGGAACAATGGCACCATAGACTCCCCATCGGACTAAGACCGATCCAGCCCTCACATGCACAGTTATAGACAAAGACTGATTCACATCCTTATGATAAATAACAAGGTAGTGAACAGTGACACTGGAAGCCAAGTAATGCAATCTTTGGAGCCCACGAGACTTATCAGAATATTATGATAGAGTTTCATAAATACTGTATTCAGCTATAAAATGGAGGGATGATATTGTCTACAACTGAATCTACCACAACACCAGTAATTTCTTGAGGTATGCTGCTGTGTAGACCATACAAGTAATTTACGCTTTGTCCTTGATCATTACCTAGAGGGTCACTGATTCATGCTTTTCCTTCTCCATCAGTATGTATGTCCTTCACTATTGAAGTTGTGTGTTTAAATGTCATGCACTTCTATGCATCAAATCATCTATGGTGATTTGGGTCAGGCCATAGATCCCCCAGTGATGTAGTATGATCTTTGTGGCCCTGATGACCATATCTGTGGCTCTTGCCAAACCCATGCTGGCCCTTATTCATGGCCTCGATATTTGTGACTTCACTTACAGTATTTGTGAGTTGATAAACCATCTCAAAATACACTTTAAATAAGTAGATTTCTACGTTTGTTGATGCTTTGGGGCACTGCTAAGGGGTTTTAGGCATTCACAGTTAATTTAATTCAAGGTCGTTCTTGGATGCACCCAGTATTCACATATTTTGCCATTTGTGGAAGTGTCTTGTGTAACCCCTGCAGGTACATAGGGACTGTTGTACTGTACATACCTCCCAGTGGACCATAAACTTCTTAATGACTGGGTATGTGGTGATCAGGGACTGTGCTGGCATGACTCTCACATACATGGTTCCCTACACATCACCAGTCATTAATTCCTGCTTTTATTGTACTGTTGAACTCGTGTGCGTAATGTCATTGACACATCCATCATATTGTCTATGGTGATTAAGATCATGTTGTTGGTCCTCCAGCACTACTGTATAGTATAAGCTGTGTCCCTTCTAGTCATATCACAGCTCACCTGACCTGAAACCCAGATCAGCCCAGTCCCCATACCTACCTGCCAGAGAACCATTGACTTCTTGATGACTGGCGGGGTGTAGACAGCCATGTGGGCGAGGGTCATACCTTCACTGTCTCCGATCATCACATACCCGGTCACCGAGGCCTGCTCCTCCTCCTCCATCTGTACATCTGACACCATGGAACTTGCACGCATCATGTCGTTAATGGTGATCTGGGCCGGGTCGTAGGTTCCCCAGCGAAAAAGAATGACCTTGCGACCTTGCTTGTCATACCCCGGCAGAGGAAGCATGACACTGAAGATGGGAAGATCAGGATGGATTTTTGATGGTCTTGAAAATGATAATGCAGTGAAGGCACATCCCCAATATATGACAGTCAGTGGAATACAAGGAGGGGGAGGTGAGGTAAGAGAGTATGTAAGGGAGAGATGGTGTATTTTAGGAAAGGGAGATGCAGAACAAGATGGAGAGGTAAAGTGCAAAAGCATGTAAGGGAGTGTGGGTGGAATGCCTTAGAGAGAGAGAAGATATCCCAAAATATATGAAACAGAAAAGTGCCCAGATGTTATTTTTGCTGTGCCCACTCCCTCATAGGATGCAGTATCAAGCAGTAGGTGGATATATGATAAGGATAAGACAATGACAAAAATCCAGCAAGCATCCATCCATCAGCCTTTACCATCACAACAATCATGTAACTGAAACATCAAGCCACCACGCATTAATTTTCAACCTCCGCCCATTAGTCTCCACCATCAAAGCAATCAGGTCTGCACAAAGGAGCTGGTGGAGTCAGTGCAGAAGCGATCAGAATCAGTGTATTAGCAGCAGGGGAGGAAGACCAAGGCCACCAGCACCACCAGTCATATAAAAGTGAGGGGTAAGCATCAGTAAAGCCAAGGAAATGGTTAACATAAAAATTGCTCATGGAGAACAAACTTCACTTTGCAACTAATATAACCTCTTTAGTGTGGAGATGATTAGTTACTTTTTTGCAAATGTATTTTTAGGTATCAGCCACCACTTCATTATGATTTACTTATTTTATTTTAGCCTTATACTGGGAACCTTCAGACCAATTTTCTCAGTTTTTGTGAGAGTTTGTAGGCAAGATGGAGTAGATACAACCTTCAGTAACCACTTCACTAGGAGGATCCTTTTAGTTGAATAAAATTGTGTGTTTAAGTAGTAAAAAATGAGGATGTTAGGACGACAAAAGTGAGACATCCTCAAACTGAAGGGGTTACATGCACAAAAATGTCCTTAACCCACCCAGTCCCGACTGGTTTTTTACCAAGCCTACCCCCAGGTCCCGACCGATTTTCGACTTTTTGTTTTTTGGCTGAAACCTTCGCTTTTGCTGAGAAACATCGAAAATTCATAGAGAAATTGCGATCCTTAGGTTAGAAATGTTGATACAGGTGTCACTCAACCGTACATTTTCCTTCTTTTTCAGGGTACCTGGCTAAAGAAAACGAACTATGGAAGGGTTAACTAATTCAAGCCACTTTAAATTACGTATTTATTTCATTTATTTGGTACAGATTTATGTGTAGTACAAGTCTATATTGGTTTTCACACAATAATATAGGCGTTTATAAGTATTGTTCACTCGCCCAAAACCCCAGTATATGGCACCTTCCTTTACGACATTACCACCTCATCACTTCTGTTTGTTTCTACCTCTAGCTTCTTTGTTTCTTTGTCCTCCACCTCAGGAATCACTTTCACCATGAATTTCGTCATTGGAGAGACCGTGGGGCAGCATACCTTTACTGGCCAGGTTACAGCTAACAGGTGAATTGCACAGTGAGGGGGGGGAGAGGCGGTTAGATGGGGCCAGGCAGTATCCCCGGTTGACAGCAAGTAGAGGAAGGTCTTCCACACATGCTTACCAAAAATCACCCGCGAATGTTGAAAATGTGCACATAATGGGCCTTGCAATTGAGTGACGTACGATGCACGTCACTGGGTCTGTCCGCGGAAAAAAGTAGTGACGTGCATCGTACGTCGGTGGGACTCGGCAGGTTAATGGACCACTGTCTTAAACAGGTTTATTTAACCCATTGCTGTTGGGAGGTAAATTTTCTTGCCTTCATATTTGTGTTGTGTGGATCGTAATGTAAAGCAGAACAAGTGTTTGCAAATTTAAATAACAAAAGTGGATCAGATAGCAACAACCGAATATCCTGGTCACTAGGACATACGCCCGCATTGTGCAGTTGGGATGCATTTTCGGAAAACGATCACATAATGGATTTAGCACCATAGGAATCATACTCAATCCTATCACATAGTGAAAGGATGAAGGTACAATAAATTAAAATGGTATGTACTTGAAAATAAAAATTTTGCGATTGTATAAGTGAATGATCACAAAGTAGTTGATGGTGAAGGAGAGCCTGTTATTTCACACAATGCATATGACTTTTGGTTACAAGGCAAACTTTATGATCACAGTTTTCTTTGGGACAGTGCATTTTAACCATTATGTCACTTCTTCCTAACCCACTGAGTTTATTCTCCTTACCCACCTATCCCATCCCATACAATCCAGTGTCCATAAATGACTTATTTTCCTACCCACTTCCCCCCCTTCCCCCCAAAAAATATCTAGGACCATTGCTTAGCTGAGAATATTTTTCATGCACATTACTTCTTAAGTTTCATTTTCAATGTTTGATTTTTGCTTACAGTATTTGGTTAATGACACAGCCACAGAGACTGTAATATGTAAAGTGTAAAATACATCCTTCATTGTTGGCCTGCTGTTGCGGTAACTATCTGGCAGACCATAATTTCAGTCAGTAACCTAATCCTAATCCAGTGATCCCACTCATAGTGACGTTACTTCCATTTGGTGACACAACTTTTTTCCAGCGACCTAGCTTGTCTGGCAGCCCAACTCGTTGGGCAGCCTAACTCATATCCAGCCAACCTATATTTCCTAATAGCCTAACTCATCTGGTGACTTAAGTCTGGTCCAATGATGTAACTCATCCAGTGACCAAACTTTCATTACTGGTCTGTCAGAAGCCAAACACTCTTCAATCCACTTAAAAGATCTACCAACAACCAACCCACCTGCCAGAAGACTAGTGACTTCTTAGCGATGGATGGCGTGAAGGCGACCACGTGGGAAACCGTAAGCCCCGTACAATCCCCGACCATGACCATCCCTGCCACACTGCTCTGTTCATCCTCAGCCATCATGATGTCAAAGATCATGGAGCATATTTTGACAATTTCGTCCATGCTGACCACACGGGGGTCATAAACACCCCAGCGGTTGAGCACCACCAGCCTCCCCAGGTGGTCATAGCCCGGAAGTGGTAACGCCACACTGCAACCCCGTGAGATAACCCTCTGTAGTTGGTTTGTTTTCACCTGACAGTACTGAGATACTCCCAAGACATGGTTGCATGAAATTTGATGAGCCTTAGCTGTGAGGTAGGAGTGTGTCTCCTTGATTACTGTGCTCTGTTTTTACATCTGGGCCACACCCATGACTTGATACCAAGTCATGGTGGTAAAAAATTTAATGAGCCTTGGCTATAGAACAGGAATGAGTCTTGTTAGTCACCAGACATGTCAGCCCTCTTGTTGAACTACATTTGGCCATCAGCAATCCATGTTTCAAGTCACATCTGACAGATGATGGATTGTTTCAGATGGGGTTCATATTGCCAAGTCTGGAGTTAACCCCTTAGCCCTGTTCTGCCAAAGGTCCCAATAGTGGTGGCAGGAGTGAGTTAATCCCTTGAATCCTGTAACTTGTTTTATTCTTGCTGCCACCAGACAATTGATTTGACTTGGGAGAGACTTTTGAAACTGAAAGGGTTGGGTACAGCCTTCATTAGCTCTTCCATTGCTTGGAGGCTTTCCTAACATGAATGAAATAGTCTGGAGTTTGAATAAAACCATAAAAGATATTGGGTTGAAGGAAACAGCAGTAATGGGGTGAGTGAAAAGTGTGTCCATCTCCATCACTGCCAGAGGTCCCTTTTAAGCTGAGTAAGCTGAATATTCTGTATTGTTCTGTGGTAGCAAAACTGAGGTAAGAAAAGAATTATTGTGGTAGCAGATGGTGAGAAAAAATAATACAGTATTGTGGAATGGTAGCAGAACTGAGGTGTGAAAATTATTATGGTAGAAAATTGAGGAAAGAAAAGAAATATATCATACAGTGGTAGCAAAACTGATAATAGAAGTGGTATTGAAGGGCTTGATTTTTTATGTACATCCACACCAATGTTTCACAAGGACAAGACAAACACCCAGCATCAAATGTGACAGACATTCCTGGTGACTTTCTTCTGTCAACACTAAAACAAGGGACATTTGACTTTCTCCTGTAAGCATCAAAGCAAGGCATGGCCATCGAAACGTCACTATAATTTATGGTACTTGTTCATCAGTGTTCTACCTTGTTCCACTGCATGATACATACATTCTTCCCTCAGTCATTCAACTTCTGCCCAGATTCACTAGTAGATTTACGAGTGTCTGTCGGCCCAAATTCACTAGCAACTTCATGAATAATTGCCTTTAGGCACAGATTCATTTGCAGACTTATGAATAATTGCATTTCATTGACTAGTTAGATTTGTTTGTGATACTGTGGGTTCAGGCTGTATTGCACAGGTCTTGAAGAACAACTGACCCATAGGGCCAGGAACACTTTACCACTGGAAAAGTGACACACCGCCCAGTGCTTCATTCACAGGAATTAAGTGTGGAATGCTTTTGGAGTGTACAGATGTGTTTGTGGAAATCTGTTAGAAGGGCTGTGTTTGTGAGTGAGATAGATTGCAAACATGTGAGAACTGATGAGAGGACACAGTATTAACCCCTCTTAGATTTCCAGTGTCCAGTCGTTTGGTGTGATCAAACTCAAGTCAGGAGGTTTAGTAGATGCACAAGTTACCAGCGTGACTGTTTGAGGGTCCAATCACGTTTGTCCTAAACAGGAGCCTAACTGTGCAAAAAGATCCAGATCAGAAACAGTTCAGAACATTGCCTCTCTCCTCCATGTTATAAATGCTGGTAATTGATTTCACGTTTCATACCACATGCTGATGCACAGTTTTGCTGTTCATTACATTTTATTTTTTAATGACAGGTTGGAGGGATAACAACACTGCTCATCCCTCCCAAACACCAAAATCTCCCCATGCATAAAACTCCACACACACAATGGGCTTACAGTTACAGGCTGCCCTGATGGTATGTGGGATTCTTGGTGTTATGCCTCAATAACTACAGTCTGGTATTCTCCCTTCCCCAGAGCATGGCATACCCTTGTGGTGTGGTTTCAGTGCTGCCTGTGACCGATGCTGCTATGCCAGTCAGCCACAGATGGTGCATCACCACCACCTTCTCAGCACTTCAGGTAACTATAAATTTGGGATAATAGATAGTGCACATTCAGTCTTAGTATGACATTTTTCCAAGGGAAACCATTTTTATCTTTGTTTCTTCTTGGTATTGTTCATGTTCTTCTAACTGGCACTTATAGCCATGGATTCACCTTTATTTTGGCATCAACTGGCACAAAAATTACTATCCATTTACTTGGGCCTAGTATTTCAAGGATCTCAAGCCTTCTTTCTCAGATTTTCAATTTAGGCCTTCAGAATATTTGGGAAAGAAGAGGGAGCTGTACTTTGTTGATTTGGAGAAGGCCTTTGACAGAGCTCTTAGGGAAATGATTAGATGGACAGTGAGAAAACTTGGGATCGAAGAGTGGCTGGTTAGAGTGGTTATAGCAGTGTATGTAGATGCTTGCACCCAAGTGAGTAAATGAGGTTTGAATGATGAGCTTTTCATGAATGATGATGTGCATTAGGGGTTAGTCTTGAGCCCCTTATTGTTTATCATGGTGCTTGAAGTTCTGTCATGTGACTTCAGGACTGAACTCCCATGGGAGATGTATGTGTTGATGGAAAATTAAAGGAGAGTAGAGGAAAGATTTAGGAAGTGAAGAGATGAAATGGGGTACAAGGGTTTGAGAGTAATCATCGAAGAAACAATAAGTGATGATATCTAGGGCTAGTGGCAGTACTGTCAAAGCAGAAGGAGTATGGCCATGTGCAATTTGCCACAACGGTGTGAGAAGTAACTATATTGTGCAGTGTTTGTGATAAGTAGGTGCAGAACGTACAGAAATGACAATGATTAGGTGGATGTGCAGTGCGTCCCTGCGTGCAAGGCCTGGGGGGGCTGGGCTTATGATAGAAGAGTTGAGAGGTAGGCTGAGGTGGTTTGGACATGTGGAGAGGATGGGGGAGGATAATTGGGTACAGAGGGTGAGAGGTGTTAATATTGGGGGAGGGGTAGACCGAGAAAGACATGGGATGAGGTCATTAAATGTGACTTAAGGGTTAAGGGACTGAATAGGGAGGCTGCCAGAGATCGAGCAGCATGGAGAGCCGCCATTAGGTGACCAAGGCCGACACATGCAAGCATGTTGGAGCCTTCAAAAATGAGCGATGATGAATGAGCGATAAGAGATGTAGTGGTATTAGGGGTAGGCTGATTTTATTTGCACAGTGTGTAGGGAAGAGTATGCAGAGATTAGAGGTGGAAAGGGACTGATTTTACTGGAGAGTTGCATTAGTGTGTGGAGGAGTTTTGTCATTCAGGGGATATGTTGTGTGCTAGAGGTGGGGCTGGAGCTAGCTCTTTGGCTAGGCTAAGAAATGGTTGGAAGAAGTTCAGAGATCTGCTGCCTCTCCTAACATTGCGAGGGCTCTCCCTCTGTGTTAAGGGAACCTTGTATGCAACATATGTTAGGAGCAATGCTATATGGTAGTGAGACCTGGAGAGAAAATAAAGAGGATGTTTGTAGGCTCGAACATACAGAGATGATAAGGATTCAGTGGATGTGTAGTGTGTCCTTTAATGAGAGGCCTGGAGAGGTAAGGATTGCAAATGGAGAGTTGAGAGGAAGGATGGGACTTGAATGTACAGTATTAGTGTTGTGATGAAGGGGTGTAGATTGAGATGGTTTGGGTATATGGAGAGGATGGAGGATGATGATTGGGTGTGGAGGGTGGGAGGTGTGAACATTGAGGGTAGGATTATGAAAAAAAGACCTGGGACGAGGTCATAGAGTGTGACATCAGGGATGAGGAAATGAATAGGGAGGCTGCCAGAGATCGGACAATGTAGAAACCTGCCAGTAGATGACCAAGACATACACAGGCAAACATGTTGGAGCCATTATAAAAGAAAATATGTAAAAGGACAGGTGCATAACCACCAAAAGGCATGCAGGCAGCCATCAAATGCCAGAGCAGTCATTCCATTAAAACCGCATTTTTCGTTTGCATTAAATTCAGTTATTTGCCCTTCCCGTTCATCCTCAACAGTCTTTTCCTTCGTTTGGATTAAATTTTGCTTCCATAGAACAGTTGTGTAAAATCGCTTTGAAAACAATTTTGCATCCCCCGAAAAGGAAACTAAAAATTTTTGTATCATGTTGATTTTCCAGTAATATATTAATTTTTACTCTAGTGATTTATTCTTGTACTATGTTGATTTTTCCTGTAATGGAATTACTGTAGTTTCCATAATGTGTTCATTCATATAAAAATATATACACCCCACCCTCGGGTATCACGCCGAATAGGTGCCGCCATGGCTGCGCTATAGCCGAAAACGCGGTAGCCGAATTGAACTTATGGTAATAATTCTAATTGGTGCCATGACCTCAATATTTACCCTTAAGACATCCTTTTTGTACCACATAATAACATATAATGGTCTAAAAATGAGCATGCAAATTAGAAATATACTGTACTACAGTAAACCTTCCATAAGTCAAACTTTTAGAAGATGGAATCTTTGGTTAGCCGAACTCAGACCGAGACCAAGTATGAAAGTAGGCCGAAATGCGGAGGTAGGGGAACAAATGCCGCCAGGCGGACCCAGGCGGACACGTGGCGCCAGTCTGCTGCTTGCTTTTGGAGATGGTAGTTGTGCCATTCTTACTGTCATTTAGTGTTGATCAGTGCTCTTCTTTTGCCTTCTGCCTTGCCATGGAAGGTTCAAAGCTTAAAAGAATTGATACTGGCACCTCTAGTCGTAAAGGAATGAAGCTAAAAAAAAAAAAAAATGTGTGTGTGTGATTTAGTGTTAAGTGATCTTGATTAAAGTTCACTACTATTTTTACTGAAAGTGTTACATTGCAGTCTATTATAGTGATTACATTTAAGTTTAGTTCTTAATATAGAGTGAAATAAATACTGGGTACTGTTTAGAATTTACATTCAAGTGTGAACTCAACCAACCCATCTCCAAAACAAAACAAACTGCTGACAGATCTACTGCCTCTAACGAAAGGCAAATTATCTTCACTGAATTCTTTCTTTTTTGTCTTTCTTTAATAATTTATACACTGTATATGCTCTTTTACTTTAGTGTTAAGAAGACAAGTAATAAGTATTGTTTTTGCAATTTGGGAGGGTGAAAATCCATCTCCAACACACGCTGCCGACAGTCTGTACTGCCTCTGCGAATGATTTTCTACCAATTAACCACTTCAGTACTGTGACGTCTATTTCTGCTTCATTTACGCTTCCTTCAGCCGATTTTATTGCACTCAGGACTGGACTCACATACTGAAGGGGCTAACGAAGGCTGTACCAACCCCATGCACTTCCACAGATCCAACCTACACTGACTAAAATTGTCGTGTGGCAGCAAGAACAAAATGAAAATACACCCAGCACTGAAGGGGTTAAAGGTATATTAAATACACTAAATTGTTTTTTGTCATAACTTATTTATTTAGATATGCTTCTTTAATTTAGTGTTGAAAGGACAAGTAATAGGTATTGTCTTATCAATTTTGGGGGGTGAAAATTCGGTAATTTAGCAATTTTTTGGGGTGAAAATTCGGTAAGATGGAAAATTTGGTAATTCAAACCAGGGTAGAGCCCCATATAGTTCGGCTAATGAAGGGTTTACTCTATCTATCTATCTATTGCCAGACGCCATAATCCCGTAAGGAGTGGCCATTTGACTTTATTTGTTTTATGGGGAAGGTTAATAAAAAACAGAACTTAATATCCCTTTTGATGGCCATCTAGCATCACGCATATTTTGCCAGTGATAAGTTTTGGTGCCCATAAAAAAAAAATGCAGTGTGAAACTATTTTTGAAAGGCATTAGTCATCAACATTAAAGGAAAAAAATAAAAGCTATAAAGAAGTCATCAGCAAGGACTGATGGTTTCGGGACAGTTCACCGGCAAGTCAAATTCCCCGTCACAACAATAACAAGACAATTCACCATCACTAATGAAGACAGCTATGGGTGATCTATCTATCAATTGCCAGATGCCATAATCCCATAAGGGGTGGCCATTTGACTTTGAGTTATTTGTTTTACAGGGAGGGTTAATATGAAACAGAACTTAGTATCACTTTTGATGACCATCTAGCATCACACATATTTCTCCAAGAACCATATTAACAAATTTTAGTGCCTGGTGGTTTAGTGAGTAATTACGGCACTCCAATCGGATTGAGCCGGTGAAGGTTTATATCCAAGGGGTGATTGGGGTTTACTGCTCACGTAATACCATTCAGGGATGAGTGAGGCTGGTCACTCATCTTAAATGTCAGGACCAACTTGCCTAGCCCTGGGCTCCTATGCTTTTGTGGGGCGACATAGGATTGGATAATGAATGAATGAAAATAAGTTTCGGTGCCCATTAAAAAAAAAATGCAGTGCGAAACTATTTTTGAAAGCCATTAGTCATCAACAATAAAGGAAAAAAATAAAAGCAATGAAGAAGTCGTCAGCAAGGACCGATGGTTTCGGGACAGTTCGCTGTTGAGTCAAATTCGCCGTCACAACAATAACAAGACAATTCGCCGTCATTAATGAAGACAGCTATGGGTGATCTATCTATCAATTGCCAGACGCCATAATCCCGTAAGGGGTGGCCATTTGACTTTTGAGTTATTTGGCCATTGTAATATCACAAAAAAGGTTATTGTTCTCACTGTCACTGTTCGCGGTCTGAGGACGAGCGCTTGAATGGCTTGGTGGGCGGCACAGGGGACTCGGTCGGGTGGCCAATCAGCGCTCGGCTGGCACTGACGTCACGCGACCAATCACCAAGTGAATCTTTTGTTGGCTGGTCGGAGCACCGGAACCCGGCCTTTTTGAAATTTTTTAACATTTCTGGTGTGTGATAGCAGGCATTTAGTGCATGATAAAGGTATTTGGGTAGTTTTTTATATAGGCACAATAGCGATAAAACGCTATAGCGGAGCCCATGAAAGCTGAGGGTTGGGTGTGTGTGTGTGTGTATATATATATATATATATATATATATATATATATGCAGTATATATACATTTGTTAGAGAAACACACATTAAGCACATGTGTACAAATGTACTTGTACACTCCTGACTGGGAATCAAACCCAGGACCTCTTAAATAGAAGTCAGGTACTGATACCATTACACCATGGCGTGATAGAAGCTACAGTCACCTGATTCTTTTTAACAAAATCAGGTAAATCCATGACGGAAGGATATCTTTCAATCACAATGCATCAGGACCATACTGCAGCCCCACGCAACTCGGGCAAATGGCAGAGCAGTTTTAATCTATCCCAGACACAACACGAGCGGTTTAAGATGTTAGAGAAACACACATTAAACGCCTGTGTACGTTTCGATTCTTTTCGTTTCGTTTTTGAAGGCTCCAATATGCTTGCATGTGTCGGCCTTGGTCACCTAATGGCGGCTCTCCATGCTGCTCGATCTCTGGCAGCCTCCCTATTCAGTCCCTTAACCCTTAAGTCATATTTAATGACCTCGTCCCATGTCTTTCTCGGTCTACCCCTCCCCCAATATTAACACTTCTCACCCTCTGTACCCAATTATCATCCCCCATCCTCTCCACATGTCCAAACCACCTCAGCCTACCTCTCCTCATCACAACACCAATACACTGTAGTCCCATCCTACCTCTCAACTCTTCTATCGTAAACCCAGCCCCCCCAGGCCTTGCACGCAGGGACGCACTGCACATCCACCTAATCATTGTCATTTCTGTACGTTTAAACCTGCGAATATCTTCTTCCTTTACTGCCCAGGTCTCACTACCATACAGCATCACACTCCTAACACATGCTGCATACAAAGACCCCTTAGCACGTAAGGAGAGTCCTCTCAATGTCAGGAGAGGCAACAGCTCCCTGAACTTCTTCCAACCACTTCTCACTCTAGCAACCGAGCTAACTCCAGCCCCACCTCCGGCACATAACATGTCTCCCAAATAACAAAACTCCTCCACACACTCAAGAGACTCACCTGCAGGTTCAACCCTCTCACGCCTAACAATCTCTGCCTGCTCTCCCCGACACACCGCACACATGAAATCAGCATTATCTCGCAGTCTACCTGTAATACCACTACATCTCTTGTGCACCCACTTATCACAAACACTGCACAAGATGGAATTACTTCCCACACCCATGTGGCAAACTGCACATGGCCACTCTCCCTCTCCTCTGATTGTACCGCCACCAACCCTAGATATCATCACTTTTGTTTTATCTGCATTTACCCTTAAGCCCTTGTGCCCCATACCATCTCTCCACTTCTTAAATCTTTCCTCAGCCTCCCCTTCATTCTCAGCAATCAACACCAAATCATCAGCATACAACATCTCCCATGGGAGTCCCTCTCTGAAGTCACGTGAGAGGGCTTCAAGCACCATGATAAACAACAAGGGACTCAAAACTGACCCCTGATGCACACCAACATTCACGGGAAACTCATCACTCAAAACTCCATTCACTCTTACCTGGGTGCGAGCACCCACGTACATGGCCATAACCACCCTAACCAGCCACTCTTCCAACCCCAGCTTTCTCATTGCCCACTTCACCACCTCTCTAGGGACTCTGTCAAAGGCCTTTTCCAAATCAACAAAAACAAAATACAATTCCCTTTTCTTGCCAATATATTTTTCCTGAAGCTGTCGAACAATGAATATGGCATCAGTGGTCCCCCTGCCTGGCATAAACCCAAACTGCATCTCATTGATATTCACTCTTTCTCTAATCATACCTTCTAGAACTCTCTCCATTACTTTCATTATCTGATCTAAGAGCTTTATACCTCTGTAATTTCCCCTTTCCAGGGCATCACCCTTCCCTTTGTACACATTTACAATTACACTCTTCAGCCAATCATCTGGGACAACACACTCATATATAATCATATTTATCAGGTCAGTGACTAACCTCACCCCAATATCTCCTGAGGCCTTCAACATTTCGGCAGTCAACCCAGACACACCTGCCGCCTTCCCCACCCGCATCCTGCCTATTGCCTCACTCACAGTAGCAGCGTCAATCAAAGGCCAAGGGCCAAACACTGGATCAGCTGGCTCCAAACCTTCCCTATCCCAATCAAACTCCTCATTCAACAACCAGCTATAATGCTCTCTCCATGCATCTTTAATATCCTCACTGTTAACCACTACCCTTCCTTCATCATTCTTCACACACTGCTCGCCTACAATGTCCCGATTATCTCTCTTCATCTGATTTGCCACCCTAAAAACCATATTTTTCCTTCCTTCATGATTTAGATTATCAAGTAAAAGTCTCTGTGACTCAGACTTCGCCCTGTATCCCTCTCTTCTAGCCCTGCGCTTGGCAGCCAAGTACTCCTCCCTGTTACCACCCTTCTTCCATTCCCGGAAAAGCCTTCTCTTCTCCTTAACTGCGGCATCTACACCCTCATCCCACCACCAAGTTACTTTATGTCTTGGTGGGCCTCTTGTCCAACCGCATACTGCATCGGTAACTCTCAAGAGGTTGTTCTTAAGGGCTCCATACTGTTCATTAACGTCTCTATCTACGGCTTCCTGTTCAGCCACCACTCTCCTCATCTCACTATAAAAGTCATCCCTTACT
The DNA here is from genome assembly GCA_018397915.1 of Birgus latro. Lineage (NCBI taxonomy): Eukaryota > Metazoa > Arthropoda > Malacostraca > Decapoda > Coenobitidae > Birgus > Birgus latro. The sequence continues at coordinate 18,433 of JAGKTI010010010.1, forward strand.
GATTGGTTTCTCAGCTTCCATATTTTCCTCCTAGGTACATATGTCATCCTTCTCATCACTCGTTCCTTAAGCACCATGTCACAAATCAACAGTTTGTGCTGCTGAACACACTCCTCGCTTCCTATAACTTTAACATCCCTCACTAATCTCCTATCAACCCTCCTTACCAGAAAATAATCTATCTGGCTACTATTTCCCCCGGACTCGTACGTAAGCAATCTACTCACTCTTTTTCTAAAATGTGTGTTGCACACAATCATGTCCATAGCCTCCCCAAACTCGAGTATTCTTTCCCCTTCCGCATTCCTCACACCATATGCACATCCTCCATGGACTCCTTCATAACCTTGAGCTGCTTCACCAACATGACCATTTAAATCCCCTCCCAGAACCACTACCTCATCATCACCCATACCACTTACTACACGTATTAAATCATCCCAAAATCTATCCTTCTCTGCGTCATCCAATCCTACCTGCGGAGCATATGCTGATATAACTGAAACC
>JAGKTI010010010.1:18960-29472 GCA_018397915.1 Birgus latro
CCATGCCAAAACAACTTATAGTAGCAATCCTTCCCAGCAATCTTTCTGGCTGATCCACCCCTGTACCGGACTTCCTGCAGACAAGCCACATCCACCCACCTCCTACTAAATGCCTCAACAACTTCCCCTGCTCTTCCTCTCAAACTTCCCACATTCCACGAACCCACCCTAAACCCCCTGGGTGATTTGCTGTCGTCAGGCTTGCTTTGGTGCTTGTTTTTGTTCATAGTCATAGTCAGTAATATAAAGGGGGGTAAACATTCCAAAGGCCCGACCCATTGCACAGACCCAGGTCCAGGCAATGGATCTGGGACCCCTAGCCCACCAGCTTACTAGTGGCTGTGGTAGTGGCCTCGGGGCACCCTGCCAGGACACCTGCAGGGACACCCTCCAAGCGCGGCTTGGCACTGCAACTGCCCCGCCATTATACACCCACTGATAGGGCAGCCTCCTGGGGCGCTACTCCCAGGTTCGGGCCCCTCTCTAATGAGCGGAAGCGGCAGCCTGGGAACTGCAATGCCCTGTACCCTCTAGCACAGGTTCGAGCCCCATCTCGCCCCGGACCCATGATCTGTGCCGGCGGAACCCCAGTCAAGCCTCCCCCCAAAGTCCGCCACTAGGTAGCGGGGGCAAAGTTTTCTGGCCGCATGCCCTTGCTGGCGTCAACCCCTGTAACGTAGTGGGGTACGTTGTGTGATATGTAAAGCGCATGTGGTGTAGTGCATAGGATAGTTAGAGGAAATGATTGGGAGAGTATGCTGGTCTACTCTCCATGTTACTGTCACACTGAAAAGGTCAGCAAAGGAGGATGATTAGGTAGCTAGTGAAAGGAGCTCCAGCTCTCCCTATCACCAGCATTCCATTCCCCTCGGGAGTACTACCCTGTTCGGCCCGTGCTACAGCCTCCTCGTACAAGTTAGTTGTTTTTACGGGGTGGGGCACTAACCCGCCACCAACCCTTTTAGTCGCCTCTTACGACAAGCAGGGATACTGGGGGAGAATTCTTGAAAAACCCCCTTAATGAGTTAGTTTTTCCATAACATGAGTAGTTGCACATTTGGGAGCTCCAAATCTAGAGATCGGCATGTTTCCTCAGAATTTGTTTGCAATGTCTCCACCTTTTCGACACAACACTGGTCATGGTTACAACAGTGGAAAAGGACCCTCACTATCAATACCTATAGTCTGACATACTTTACTTGCACTGCATTGATGCATCATCAGTGGTATTGGTAATTATGATAAGATTCAGGAAAAGCCCACACCTGCCAGATGGTCATGGCCTTTTAGACCAGTGCAGGAGTCATCTGCATACCATAAGCTGCTGTGACCCCAGCAGGTCAAGCACCTGCACTGCACTGGTCACTGACATCTGTTCATCCTCATCACTCAAGATGTCACTGATAAAATGTGTGGCCTTGAACACCACTTCTATGGTGATGATGTTTGGGTCATGAGCAGCAGTGCGAATGATGACCACCTTGCAACCGTCATTGTCATAGCCTGGCAGTGGCAGAAATTCACTGTGAACACTGATCATTTGATCATCAGTCTGCTTGCTGCCTTGCACTTATTATCATGCCTTCTGTATGGACCTCTGGTAACAGTCTTTTGCAGGCACCAATGTAAGCATCAACATTTATCTCACTTTGCCTAAGCCATGCTCATGTGCATTAACATCTGTGTATAAGTACCCATGTATGTAAGCACATGCATACACAGAGACACACAGAACACTTTCCCAACTTGTTTATACAGTATGCAAGAACAACCCTCACCATGTAACATTTAGTGGGACCATGCATAACCTTGCCACTTACATTTTTATGATTGTATTCACTAACTTTATCCCCATGCTAAAAACTGTACCCCTTATCTGTAATTCTTTCCTCATATTATCAGATACTCTCGTCATTTTGTACACACACTTTTCCAACATTCAAGAACTTTATATATATATATATATATATATATATATATATAAAGTATATTGTCTATCTAGCAGTCCATCGTCAGACACCTTGATCTCATAAGGGGTGGCCCCACAAAAGAATCACCTCGATGTCACTCTGTCTTCTGGGTACCCTTTCTCCAACTGATAACCCCCTGCCTCATCTACCGCTCTGCCCCATCCCTCCATTTCATCCACAGTCTCCCCTGTCCCTCCACACTCACATACATTCTCATTGTCAGTCTCTCATTTTCCATCCTCTCTTCATGGCAGAACCAACTAATAGTACAGTATTTCTCATAATTCGTTTCTAGTACATCCACACTAACTTCACAGCACTTCACTTCCTCATTTGTCTGCCTGCCTCTCAACTAACTCCACGCAACTCTGCAGCAATATTTTTCTCATGATGTTTATTAGTCCCCTACTGGTGAAACCGGGGAGATTATAGGTTCTGTCAGTACATCTACAATTTCGTGTCCGCTCTGTAACTTCCACATGCATAGGCAGATTTTGACATAACTTCACACAATTGTTCCCCATGCCACGAGGGTGTGTCGCTTGCAACAACCAGCCATCTACTTCTGAGGTCGTCACACTTGAGGCTCAAAGCTGGGTGCTGTCCACTTGCTGTTTCGTGTCAGCTCTAACTTCCACATGTATGGATATACTGTATTTTGATATAACTTCACACAGTTGTTCCCTATACCATGACAGTGTGTCACGTACAGCAACCAACCATCTACTCCCAAGGTCACATTTGGGACCCAAACAAGGTAGAGTGCTGCCATACTTAACAGCCATACCTACATTCATGTTCACTCTTTAACTCCCACTTGCATGGGCAGATTTTGATACAACTTTATGCAGTAGTTCCCCATACCATGAGGGTGTGTTGTGCAGAACAACCAGCCATCTACTCCTAAGGTCAAGGTCACACTTGGGGCTCAATCGAGGTCGGGTGCTGTCTGTCTGCAATTTCGTATCCGCCCTCTAATTTCACTTGCGTGGACAGATTTTGATACTTCATGTAATTGTTCCCCATACCATGATGGTGTGTTGCGCACAGCAACCAACAGTCTACTCCCTAGGTCAGTTACATATGTTTTGTTATTATCTGGTAGGGGACATTGTATTGCATGACAATACTGAGTGAACCTGGTATTATTATTATTGTTAATTTTATTTTGCTGAAAAGTTATTTTTGATGTAGGCAATACAAGTTGTCTACATTTCGGAGAACCAGGTCTAACAACCATGTTTCCCAAATACTTGTCTGTAGTGTTTACACCATGTCAGCACAGCACTAGTGACAGTTTTAACAACATTGAGAAAGGATCCACATCATCGATACTAATATTTTGAGATGTTAGTGTGTTGACAGTACTGCTAAAAGTTTTGACAAACTGAGCCAGGACCCACACCCTTGATGCTGTACTTATATTTTGAGATGCATGCATGCACCATGTCAGCACAAAACTATGACAGTTATGCCAACACTGAGGAACTACAACACCCTCACTACTTATTTGAGATGCTTTCACTATGTTGATGTAACACTGGTGGCAGTTGTGGCCATACTGAGGAAAAACCCACACCCTCGATATTTTTCTTCTGAGATGTTTCTACCACACTGAACAACACTTGAGGCAGTTACAGTAACATTGAGAAAGGATCCACACCTGCCAGATGGTCATGGCCTTCTTGACCAGTGCAGGAGTCATCTGCATGGCATGACCTGCTGTGACCCCATCCAGGTCAAGCACCTGCACCACACCGGTCACTGACATCTGCTCATCCTCCTCGAACAAGACATCACCAACTAAGTGTGTGGCCTTGAACACCTCATCCATGGTGATAATGCTTGGGTCGTGTGCAGCAGTGCGGATGATGACCACCTTGTGCCCCTCCTTGTCATAGCCCGGCAGCGGCAAAAATTCACTGTCAACACCAACTGTTTGGTCATCGTTCTGCCTGCTGTCATGCACTTACTGTCACGCTTTCTGTACATACTGCACATGCTGTGGAACTGTGGTAGCAGTTTGCAGCAGGCATGAATGCATGCATCAACATTCATTCTTCTGTACACAAGTCATGCATGCACATGGAATATGTATACATAGGTGCTTATAAATGCATATACACACATACCATCCTCTCTAACTCATATACAGGGACAGACCTCATTACATAATTTCAACAAGGACCTTGCATAGCAATACAGTATGCAGGTGTACTATCCAAATTATTAACCTCATTTCTTTACAACCTTTCTGCAAACTGTACCCATATCTTTTTTTTTTTTTTTTTTTAATGCATGGAAGAAGGAACCAAAGGCCACAGGCCTGCATACTGTTCCTTCCAAGAAAAAGCAAAAGCAGTACAAAAGAGAGCCAAATTCAAGATCTGTTCAATTCGAGATGCCTGGACACACTGCGTTTGAAAGACTGGAGATCATAGGAAGTAGGAAATACAGACAGAGGAAGACAGTTCCAGAGTTGACCAGTTGCATAAATAAAAGACTGGGAGTAACGGTTAACTCTTGCATTAGAGAGTTGGACAGAAAAGGGATGAGAGTTTGTTGCTAGACGGGTACTACGTGCCCGTCGTAGAGGTGGAGGGATGCAAGCAGACAGTTCAGAGGAACAGTGACCATTGAAGTAGCGATAGAAGAGAGATAAAGATGCAACAGTGCGGCGAAGAGACAATGGTTGAAGGGAATCAGTAAGAGGAGGAGAGTTAATGAGATGAAAAGCCTTTGACTCCACCCTATTGAGAAGAGCTGCATGTGGGGAGCCTCCCCACACATGAGAGTTGTACTCCATACACGGGCGAATAAAACCCGTGTACAAGGTCAACAACTGTGCAGGGGTAAAGAAAGTACGGAATCAGCTTAGCACACCTAATCTCTTGGAAGCAGATTTCACAAGAGATGTAATATGTTCTTTCCAAGACAAATCCTGAGAGAATGGAACCCCAAGCATGTTCAAGGATGATGCAGGACATAACTGTTCATTATTTAACATTAGTGGGTAGTCCTGAGGAAGATTTTGTCGGGTTGATATGTGTAAGAACTGAGTTTTTGATGCATTGAAGATAACAAGATTATTTTTACCCCAATCAGAGATACGAGCCAAATCAGACATTAGGTGTGCCATAGCCTCATCCCTTTTTTGTTGAAGTAACTGCTGAGATGGACGTTGCGGGAACCGAATGGAAAGGTGAAGGGTGGAATCATCAGCATATGAGTGGATAGGGTTAGATGTACAGCTTAGAAGGTCATTGATGAATAAAAGGAAGAGAGTAGGTGATAGGACAGAACCCTGAGGAACACCACTGTTGATAGGTCTAGGAGAGGAACGATGGCCGTCTACAACAGCGGCTATAGAATGACCAGAAAGGAAGCTAGAGATGAAGGCACAGATAGAAGGATAGAAACCGTAGGAGGGCAGTTTGGAAATTAAAGATTTATGCCAGACTCAATCGAAAGCCTTTGAGATGTCAAGTGCAATGACAAAACTTTCGCCATAGTCCCGAAAGGAGGATGACCAAGAGTCTGAAAGGTAGGTGAGAAGATCGCCAGAGGAGCATCCCTGACGGAACCCATACTGACGATCAGAAAGAAGGTTGTGACAGGAAAGGTGCTTTAAAATTTTTCTGTTAAGAATTGACTCGAAAACTTTTGATACGCAGGATGTTAAAGCAATTGGACGATAGTTAGAGGGTTGGGAATGGTCACCCTTCTTTGGGACTGGCTGAATGAGAGCAAACTTCCAGCAAGAAGGAAAGGTACCAGATGAGAGACAAAGGCGAAAGAGTTTACCTAGGCAGGGTGTAAGCACAGAAGCACAGTTTTTGAGGACAACAGGAGGGACTCCATCAGGACCGTATGCCTTTTTAGTATTGAGGCCAGTAATGGCAGAAAACACATCAGCTGAAGAAATTTTAATGTCAGACAATAGGAAGTCAGAGGGGGGAAGTGATGGAGGAATAGCACCGGAATCGTCTAAGGTGGAATTGGAGGAGAAAGTCTGAGCAAAGAGATCTGCTTTATCAGTAGAAGAAATAGCTACAGAGCCATCAGAGTAGAAAAGAGGAGGGAAGGATGATGAGGTAAAGTTGTTAAAAAGGTTTTTGGCAAGGTGCCAGAAGGAGCAAGAAGAATTCGAGTTGGAGAGTTGGGAACATTTAGCACGGATGAAATTGTTTTTAGGAGAGCGAAGAACAGACATAGCACGATTCCGGGCAGAAATATATAAAAGGTGTGATTCAGGGGTGGTTTGGCTCTGGTACCTCTTATAGGCCCTCTCCTTGCTGCGGACAGCATTAGAACAAGCGTGATCAAAGCAAGGCTTTCTTGCATTAGTCAGAGGATATGAGAAAGGAATGTATGCTTCCATGCCTGAGAGAATAACCTCCGTAACGCGCAAGGCACACTCAGATGGCTCCCAGCCATGGAAGCAATAATCATTCCATGGAAAATCAAAGAAGTAGTGCCTGAGGGACTCCCAATCTGCAGCTCCAAAGTGCCACAGGCGGCGTTTCTTTGGAGGGTCCACAGGCCGTACTGGAGCGATTGGACATGTTAAGGTAATAAGATTGTGATCGGAGGAGCCCAACGGAGAGAAAAGATGAACAGTGTAAGCAGAAGGATTAGTTTTTAGGAAAAGGTCAAGTATGTTGGAACTCTCTCCATGGCGGTCAGGGATACGGGTAGGGTGCTGTACAAGCTGCTCTAGGTCATTAAGGATAGAAAAGATGTAGGCTTGTTCACCAGGTGGATCAGTTAAAGGAGAGGAGAGCCAAAGGTGGTGGTGAGCATTGAAATCTCCTAGAATGGAGATTTCAGAGAAAAGAGAAATGGATAGAATGTGTTCCATCGTAGAAGTAAGATACTCAAAGAATTTTTGATAGTCAGTAGAATTAGGAGATAAGTAAGCAGCACAGATATATTTAGTCAGAGAATGACAGGAAAGCCGAAGCCAGAGAGCAGAGAATTCAGAAGAATCAAGTTCAGGAACACGAGAGCAAGATAGATCGTTGCGTACGTATACGCAACAGCCACCTTTGGCTTTGAAACGAGAATAGAGAAAGTAGGAGGATACAGAAAAGGGTTTGCTGTCAGTTGCCTCAGACAGCTGAGTCTCAGTGAGAAAGAGAAGGTGAGGTTTAGAGGAGAAGAGGTGGTGCTCAACAGCGTGAAAGTTAGAGGAAAGGTTGCGAATGTTACAGAAATGAAGAAGGAGTGAGTCAGACGGTGGTTCCAGGCAGCTCTTTGAGTCGTCACCGGGAGAGGAGCCTTACCTCCTATTTCCAAACATTTTTTTCATCCTTCACACTCATTACCCTGTAATTCTTATTGCTCTCCTCCTCCAGTATAATACCTTCTCACCAACACCCACACCATCGTCTGGTGTTGATACGTTCACACAGTAGCACATTGCAGTCTACGTCTAATACCACTACAACTCTTATTCACCCACTTATCACAAATACAGCACACGATGGAGTTATTGCCCACACCCGTGTTGCAAACTGAACATGACCACTCCTCTTTGCACTGATAATGCCACCAGCCCTAGATATTATAAACTTTGTTTTATGTACATTTAGTCTCATTTACCATATCTGTCCACCTTTTTGCTCTTCCATGCCTCCTCCTTTCTTCAAACTCACTCACATGTATCTTGTTCACCCTCATTCCTTCATCCATTTACTTGCTTACATGTATCCTTTTCACCAACCTTCTATTCATCTGTTCTTTTGTTCATATACATCGATACCCCGTTATCTGGTGCATCGTTAACCGGCACTTTGCTAGACTGAACACAAGAAATATGGGAACATTCCCACAATCTGAGCAGTTTGAATGTCCGTTGCCTCACTAGTCTGACACCCTGCCTCTCCCTAGGTTTGAAACCAGGCTCTCCCAGTCCTCAAATCCTCCCTTCATCCCATCTCTTCTCCCTCCCCTGGCCCTCCTCCATCCACCATCACACTCAACACTGCCAGACGTGTCCCTCCCCAACCACAGGTTGTCTACCTCTCCATCTCCCCACTTTCCCCCACCCCTGCTTGTCTCCCATGTGTGTGTGTGTGTGTGTGTGTGTGTGAGAGTGAGTGAGAGTGGTGAGTGAGATTTGGGAGGGTAGTAGGGCTGTTTGGCTTTTTTGTCTCCTTCTTTGTCCCCCATCCCCTTGCCTGCCCTCCCCCACCTCTGCTTGGCCACTGCCAGCTGCCTGTTTGGCTGTTTAGTTGCCCTGAAGCATCTCAGCACTGCACATTCCACCATCCTACCCTCCTGCATGTGATTTTTGATGTTCTGTTTATTAGCAATAGTATTGTTTATGAGGATAATAACATTACCTATGGTGTTTCTTTGTCAGTATCTATTGATTGAGTAAGGTATATGAAAGATTAAGTTTACATTTGGAATGCACGTCTGGCTTTTTTTCTTTAGTATCTTATGGGATAAACTGCTTCAGTATCTGACATACTCGCTGACCAAACACTCCCACTGGTACACAACACTGCCGGATATTGGGGTATGGGTGTATACCCTGTTCACTCCCTCTTTTCTGTTCTCCCCATATGACCATTCCATTCAAGCACATACCCTTCAACTCTTTTACCAACAAAGTTCTGTACTTCCTGTATTTCATGAACAGTCTTATGCATTAAACTACCTATCTGTCTACTGCCAGACGTCTTATGCCTTAAGGGGTTGCCACACACAAATTGCCTCCATGTCACCCTATTCTTTGCCATTTGACTGTCCTCCCTCCAGCTCGCCCATGCCGGGACCACCGAGATATCAAGGCCTGTAACTTCCCTCGTGACGTCATCATGATGGGTGCTGCGCCCTCACCAACCCTCAATTAACTTGTAGAATTTCGCACCAAAAGTGTCATGAACATTGCTGTTATGTAACAAAATGTTAATGCTAAACTGAAACCTTCTACAAGTCATACAGAATGGTTTCTTTTACGTCTGATTTGTGATTAGAATCTACTTTTCTGAAGTCTTTGATGTTTACTTTTACAGAAAACTGCAATGAAATATTTAGGGTAACTCATGTATTTGGGTAGGGGGTTTTCAAGAATTCTCCCCCAGTATCCCTGCTTGTCGTAAGAGGCAACTAAAAGGGTTGGTGGTGGGTTAGTGCCCCACCCCGTAAAAACAACTAACTAACAATACGAACAGGAAGCCTCGGACCAGGACTGACCAATAGTTGACGACAAAGGAAGTGACAAAGGACGAGATAAAGATTGCGACCTGGAATGTGAGGGGTATGAATGATGAGGTGAAAGAGAGAGAGATTGTACAGGTGCTTGAGAGTGCGAAAGTGGATATATGTGGAATAACTGAAACTAAATGGCGAGGTAAGAGTGTGAGAGAATGGGAATATGGGTGGGGTATATGCGCAGGAGTGGGTGAGAATGAGAGGGCGAAAGAGGGAGTGTGTATTGTGAGCAACAGGTGGAAGGAGAATGTAAGAGAGTATGGATCAGTTGGGTCAAGGATTGTGTGGGTAAGAGTGAAAGTTGGACTACAAATGTGGGCAATTGTGTGTGTGTATGCGCCAACACAAGATCGTGTAAGTAGAGTGAGAGAAGAGTTTTGGACAAATGTGGAAGCCTGCTTGGAAAAGTTTGAAAGGAATGAGAGAGTGTTTCTGATTGGAGATATGAATGGAAAAGTGGGGAATGAGAAGGTGGATGGAGTGGTTGGTGAGTGGGGTGTGCCTGCAGAGATGGATGAGAATGGCAGTGCTTTAGTGGACATTTGTGCTGGGAGGGGGTTGGTGGTAGTTAATACCCTCTTCAGGCACAAAATGATCCATAGGTATACATGGCGAGTGGTGAGAAGAGAGGACGGGGGAATGAATGAACGGAAGGCAATGATTGACTATGTGTGTGTGGATGAAAGGATGAGAAGATGTATAATGGATGCAAGAGTATATAGAGGTTGGGGGAGTGGACTTTCTGACCACCATTTGGTGGTGGCCAGAATCAGAGTCCAAACAAGATGGAGGAAGAGAAGAAGGGAAAGACAGGAGGACGTATGTGTTACAAGGAGGGTAGAAAAGTTACAAGAGGATGAAATAAAGGCTGAATATAGAAGGGAAGTGGAGGAGCGATTGGGTAAATATAGATTGGAGCAGATGGGGGACGTGGAGGGTGTGTGCAAGGTATTCACAGAAGAAATCTGTGCAGCATGTGAGGTGGTGTGTGGGGTGAAGAGAAGACAAAAGGGGGTTCAGGGAACAGCATGGTGGACTGAAGAGGTGAGAGAGGCTGTGGCACAAAAGAAGAAAGCATATAATGAGTGGATGAGGAACAGGGGCGACGAAGAAGCTGAGAGACGGACGAGAGAGTTATATGTAGTGAGGAGGAGAGAGGTGAAAAGATTAGTAAGAGAGAGTAAGAAGAGAGTGGATGAGGAGTTTGGAAGGAATTTGAGTGCAAAGTGGAGGGAATGTAAGAAAATGTTCTGGAAGGAGGTAAAGAGAGCTAGACAGGGTGCCAACGAAGTCAGTGGGGGTGTGAAAGATAAAAATG
>JAGKTI010010011.1:0-15114 GCA_018397915.1 Birgus latro
TCAGCATTGTCTGTGTTGGCAGGTGGTGTAGCAGGTCATATAAAGGATAGCAGCTTCATCCAGGACTGAATGTCAGCATTGTCTGTGTTGGCAGGTGGTGTTGGACGTGCGGGACTTCCAGGGTGGGGATGTAAAGGTGAAGGTGGTGAACGAGAATGAGCTGGTGGTGGAGAGCATCGTGGAGCAGCGGGAGGGCACTTCATCCTCCTCCACGAAAACTTTCCGTCGTGAGTTTACCTTCCCTGGTCTGGTGAGGCCAGACGCCGTCACCTCCACCATGTCCTCTGACGGCGTCCTTGCCATCATTGTTCCCAAGAAGGTTCTTTCAACAATCTTAGTTCTCATAATTGTTATCATCATGAGGTATTTTTACCCCTCAACACGATGACGTCATTTTGTACGTCATTGTTGGTATTACAAACGTTTAATCAGTATAGGAGAGTTCACTATGAGTAGAGGGGTTACTTTTTTTTTGCTGCCATTACTAGGACATTTACTTAAGGCTAAATTCAGATATTTTTTCTGCAGCTGAGGTAACTTCTAGCAGTTCAGTGTTAACTGAAATAGTTTTCATCCCTCTAATTATCAGAACTCCCCTCAACATGAACGGCCATCGTGCCGGAACCTGGGAAAAAAAAAAAAAGTCAGTTGCACAAGAAATGGTTCATATAAAAAAAAAATCTCCTCTTAGCTTAATCAAATAATCTGAAGACAGCGCCACTGTAATATACAAGACTTCCTTGGTATGTGGGGATTAAGCACATGCATCATATTGTGGCTCTGCAATTTAATGTGTGTGCATTTACTGAAACTTGTAGTTATTGTAGACATAACAAGTGCTGTATCCTTCCAGGTACACAACGAACGAAAGCAAAAGATTAAATTTGAAAGTATCAAGACCAAAGGGATCCATTCTTCTGATGATACAGAACCAAAGTCTTCAGATTATCCTAGTCGCAACGCTAATGCAAAAACGAAATCGTTCACCAGTTCATATACACAAAACAGAGACGAAAAGTCAACCGAGAAGAAAGTTCAGTTCAGGGAAACTGATAACATTAAAACCTCATCTGAAAGAACATCAGAACACCTACTGAAATCGGCAAAAGATACAATCTCGACCAAACTGCCGGAAGTATCATCAGATCTTTTGCCAATCGTCTGTAAAGGAAACTTCTTCCATGACTTACTTCGCTCAAGTTCGTCAGGATTTCGAAGCAGCCATGAAGGAAATCTTGAAGTCCTATGGTGAAACTGCGGATGTAGACACGATGCAGCGTTACAGGAGTCTGAGAGAACGTGAACTTACGGAAGGGAACCAAGCTGTTTCTCTAACAGAAGACACAAAGCAGCACAAGGTGAGTGATCTGTAGAATTCCATCAACTTGGGTGTAACTTTACACCACAAGCTGTCCACTTGGTTATAAAATAATTCTTAAATATTTAGATTAACCTCTACAGTTCTAAAACTTTTCTTCCACTGAATTTTAACTACCGTCGGATGTTTATTTGTTAATCTGTGAAAAATATAGTCACAAGCTATCCTGTCCCCAACTGCTTGCTCACAAAAGCAGCTAAAATTGATCTATATCTCTGTCTATTGCCAGATGCCTCAATCCCTCAAGGGGTGGGCCACAAACAAATCTCCTTCATGTCGCCCTGTCCCCCGCCATTTCACTGCCCTGCTCCCAGCTCACACCCCCTCTCTCATATACTTCTCCACTCCATCCCTCCATCTCATCCTTGGCCTCCTCTTCCCTCTGCTTCTTTGCATCTCACTCATATACAGTCTCCTCTTTAGTCTTTCGCTCTCCATCCTCTCCACATGGCCAAACCATAGTGTATTTCTCCGAACGCTGTATGTCACATCCACATCCACACCACAACGCTCCTTCACGTCCTCATTCGTCAGTTTGTCTCTCTAACTCCACATGCTTCACTCAGATAACTCATTTTACTGCTCTCATTCTTAACTTGTGTCCTAACAAGGTCCAAGCTTCACTTCCTTTCGTTAGAGATGATATCACAGTACTGTCCTGCAGTCCTTTTTTTTTTTTTTACTTCGATGCTTACTTCCCAGTTTCTTATCACTCCTTTGGAAGAACCAACAACCTTTCATCCTTGTTGTATCCTTTCAGCTAAAATCATTGTTGTCAATTTGTGTATTGTGTCCCTAAGCCATGCCAATTGTGGTGGAATTTGAGCACAAGACTGCTTGTGAGATAACTCACCCTACATGATAGCAGTTACTCCTAACCTTCGTTGGTCAGACTGACTGACAGTGACAGTGCGTTGCTTGGAAGCTACAACTCCAAGATTCGATTTGGCTGGTAGACAGTGATTAAAATATTTCCCCATCTTGTGACATCATTATATAGTTTAGCAAAAGACATCTTGGGAAGAGTTAACTGTAAATTATAAAAAAGATGACAACTTCATCTAGGGCTGAATGTCATCATTACGTCTGTGTTGTCAGGTGGTGATGTGGTAGGTTATACAAAGTATAACAGCTTCATCCAGGACTGAATGTCAGCATTATCTGTGTTGGCAGGTGGTGTTGGACGTGCAGGACTTCCAGGGAGGGGATGTGAAGGTGAAGGTGGTGGACGAGAATGAGCTGGTGGTGGAGGGCAACGTGGAGCAGCGGGAGGGCACTTCAACGTCCACCAAAATTTTCCGTCGTGGGTTTACCTTCCCTGGTCTGGTGAGGCCAGAGGCCATCACCTCCACCATGTCCTCTGACGGCGTCCTTACCATCATTGTACCCAAGAAGGTTCGTTACCAACACATTTATTCAAGAAACAGAAATAACTTTGATCTCAAACTTTGCAACTAGAAATACCATTCCAGTTGTCATTAACTTACAAAATTATTGCCTCTTTACAGGAACTCTTGCAGAAACAAAAATTACATAGTGACGACAAATGGTCAATAACAGTCATCAGAGAAATCAGATTCTTCCAAGAGTGACTCTGCTACTACATCAAAAGATAGGGTGATGTTTGGTAGGAAGACATCCAAATGCAGCTCCTCCACCAGTACAGGCACGTATCGAGATTGCTCAGCTCAGCATACACTAGACGAGGGGGCGACCAATGTCTTAGAGGAAGATTGCTTATCTTCCACAGCCACAGTTGGAAGTGATACCACCCGTCCTATAGGTTCCCAGTTACCACTGAAGCAAAAAGGTCTATTTTTTCACGACTCCTTTTTCCAAGACGCTCGTCAAGATTTTGAGACAGCCGTCAAAGAAGTACTGAAAAGATTCGGCCAGTCAGGGTCATCGAATGACGACTTGAGTGTGTACCGAAGTTTACGTCAGTGTGACTTGAGAGACGAAAGCCAAGCTATGAAGGTTACTGGGAACAGTGACAGTCACCAGGTGAGTAATGAAAAAATAAATAAATAGAACCTCAACCTGTTGAAATCTGAAATATATATATATGTGTGTGTGTGTGTGTGTGTGTGGACTGAAGAGATGAGAGAGGCTGTGGCACAAAAGAAGAAGGCATATAGTGAGTGGATGAGGAACAGGGGCGTCAAAGAAGTTGAGAGACGGAAGAGAGAGCTGTATGTTGAGAGGAGGAGAGAGGTGAAAAGATTAGTAACAAGAGAGTGGATGAGGAATTTGGAAGGAATTTGAGTGTGAAGTGGAGGGAATGTAAGAAAATGTTCTGGAAGGAGATAAAGAGAGTTAGACAGGGTGCCAAAGAAGTTAGTGGGGTTGTGAAAGATAAAAATGGTAGATTACTAGTAGAGAAGGGAGAAAAGTAAACAGATGGAGAGAACACTTTAATGAATTGTTGAACATAGAGAATGAAAGTAATGCAAGTATAAGTGGCTGGGGAATGGCTGGGAGAAGGGGAGATGTGGGAAGAGAGGAAGAAATCAGTAGGATGGAAGTCGTGGAAGCAATGAAGAAATTTAAAATGGGGAAAGCCCCAGGAATTGATGGAATGTGTGGTGAAATGTTGAAGTATGGGGGAGAGATAGCAATAGAATGGATGTGGAAGGTGTGCAGATTGGCCTGGGAGGAAGGTAGAGTCCCGTAGGATTCAAAGTCATGTATAATTATTCCTGTGTACAAAGAAAAAGGGGAGAAAGAAGTTTGTGGTAATCATAAGGGCATTTGCCTTCTTAGTGTAATAGGAAAAGCATATGGTAGGATACTTATTGACAGAGTTAGGGAAATAACAGAGGAATTAGTTGGAGAAAAACAGGTAGGTTTTAGGAGGGGAAGAGGTTGTGTAGATCAGATATTCATTCTTAGATCTTTAGTGGAAAAGTAGAGAAGAGAAAGAAGTTGTATGAAACCTTCATGGATTTGGAGAATGAATATGACAGGGTGGATAGACAAGGATTGTGGAAAGTTTTAAGAATACTATATATGGAGTAGATGGGAAGTTGTTGAAGGCCGTGAAGAGTATGTATGAGGGTGCTGAGGCTGCAGTGCGTGTGGATGGTGAACTGAGTGAATTTTTCCATTTGAGGGTTGGATTGAAACAAGGATGTGTCATGTCTCCATGGTTGTTCAATCTGTATATGGATGGAGTTATAAAAAAGATACAAGGTAGGACAGTGGATGTTGGAGCGGCCCTAGTGAGAGAGGGCAGTGTTTGGAAACTCCCTGTACTGTTGTTAGCAGATGATACTGTGTTAAGTGAAGACGATGGGGAGCTGCAAGGCTTGGTAGATGAATTTGGGAGAGTGTGTAAGAAACGGAATCTGAAGGTGAACGTAGGAAAGAGTAAAGTGATGGTCTTCGAGAGAAATGAAGTCAGTGAATGTACAGTGAGATTGAATGGGGAGGATATGGAAAATGTGAGTTCATTTAAGTACTTGGGTAGTGTGATGAGTAAGGATGGAAGTCTGGAGGGTGAAGTGCTTGAAAGGGTGCAGCAGGGAAGAAAGGTTGCTGGTTCCTTGAAAGCAGTGATAAGAAACAGGGAGGTGAGCATGGAAGTGAAAAAGCTGCTACATGACAGTACTATGATACCAACTCTAACATATGGAAGTGAAGCTTGGACCATGTTGGAGGAACAGAAGTCAAGAGAGAGAGCAGTGGAAATGAGTCATTTGAGAGGAGCATGTGGAGTTACATGGAGAGAGAGACTGACAAATAAGGAAGTGAAGGAGCGTTGTGGTGTGGACGTGGATGTGATAGGAAGCGTTAGGAAGAACACATTAAGGTGGTTTGGCCATGTGGAGAGGATGGAGAGTGAGAGACTGATGAGGAGAGTGTATGTGAGTGAGGTGGAGAGGGGAGAGGAAGGGGGAAACCAAGGCTGAGATGGAGGGTTGGAGTGGAGAGGTATATGAGAGAGGGGGGTGTGAGCTTGGAGCAGGGCAGTGAAATGGCGGGGGACGAACGACATGGAGGCGATTTTTTTGTGGCCACCCCTTACCGGATTAATATGGCAACCTTTACCGCACAGGTTGTGATGGACGTTCGTGACTTTATGACAGGAGATATAAAGGTGAAGATGGTTGATGAGAACGAGGTGCAGGTGGAAGGTGTCAAGGAAGAGGTTGAGGGTGGGAAGAAGTCGTGTAAACGCTTCAGCCGCCGTGTTCAGCTGGCCTGCCCCGGTGTGATTGACCCGGAGGCTGTCATAGCAGCTCTGTCCTCAGACGTAGTCCTCACTATTATAGCTCCGAAAATGAAGAGGAGTTGAGAATCCCAGCTGGAGCACATCTGCCTCAATATTGTTTATGTGTATTTGTGGCCTTGATGTTCTGCTGAAATCTGACATATCAACGTCACTTTACCAAATTCTTCACGATCTTCCAGCATTATAACGCTTATAATCATATGATAAGCATCTGGTTAAACTGTTAATTTGCCAACATATCGTCTGACCAACAATTTTGATTTTAAAAAAATATGACGCCAATAAAATCATGGTGTGAATGTTTGTTTCGGCACATTTGTTACTGAAAGTAGTTTTGAGGTTTCTTGAAACAATAGTAATGTGAAGACTGATTATTTTCATATTATGTAATTTTTTCCTCTGATGGTGGGTGGGGAGTGGCATTGTGCTGTATGTATGAAGGGTGTAGGTCTTGACGGAATGCTGTATACTGTATTGGGCATTACAAATGGGTGCCAAAGAAGCGCAGTGGTGCGTGGTTACATAATGCACTAAAGTCTTAGAATGACAGATGCAAGGGGTGTCATGTAACTGCCGTTAGGATAGATAATGTCGACTTCCGTGGAGTTCTCTGGAGTGTGTGAAGACATTTAGCTATTTGGATGCTATAATCAAATGGATGTGGAGCAGATTGCCAGAATAAGAAACGGCCGGGAGAAATTTTGAAAACCACGACCACTCCAGAAAATGAGACGACTTTCTTTTTTCAAAAAGGGAAAATGTATGTTGCCTGTGTGAGAAGTATAATGTTATGACAATGAAATATGGCCAGTGAAGAATGAGGATGGTAACAGATTGGAGCAAACTGATATGTGGATGTTGAGATGTAGGGCTACCTCATTGAAGGACAGGTTGGATAGTGCAGCAGTTATGGGGCGGATTCAAAGGAGGGGAGAGGCAAGATTCTCGTGTCCTCCCCCCTTCCATGGCACCCCAGAACAAGCTTGAAATTCTTTAATGAACGGTGCTTTTAAGTTTATGTTGATTCTCAGCGTTTCACCATTTGTAGGTGGATAACTTTATTAAATCGAAGAGAAGGGAGTACAGACTACAGGGAGAGGGAGAGGGAAAACGTAGAGGGAGTGATGAGGGAGCCTATTCTGCATGGCAAGATGTGAGGGAGAGACGGAATAGTGGGTGAAGGAAAAGGTAATGGAACAAAGGAGGGAGGGAGGAGTAGTGAAGAGGGGAGGGAGAAGTAATGGAAGGTAGAGAGGGACAGTGAAAATATGGGGAAAAAATCTTACCTTGATCAAATGACATGTAACAAGAGCAATCCTAGATTGCAAATCTCCACCAAGACTGAACAATTATGCAAGCACTGTAGGCATTATTTATCGCGTTAGAAGCAAAAATGCTGAAATTGCCACCATCCCGCAATGGTAAGGAGTCCTTTAAAAAAAAATCTTGAATCCGGGTGATGACCCAGATCACCACCAAAATCTAATGGATTGTTCCTTGGGCCATACCGTACTGCTGCAAGAAATTTCAGCAAAATCCGTTCATAACTTTTTGAGTAATCTTGTTCACAGACAAACAAACAAATGCCGGAACATAACTTCCTTAGCGGAGGTAACTGTTATGCTGCGTGTTCAAAGATCCTTGTCCTTTGATCATGAGCGACTGGTCTGGGGTTCTTTTCTAGACCGGGTCTAGCTCATACAACTAGAGGAACAGGGCGTAATGTATATTACCTTATGTTCATACAATACGGAACACAATATAAATACAATATTCACACGGTACACTATACAGGTTAAGGGCACAATCAGGACAAGAGGACTCTGGTCTGGGCTGCTGAAGGCTTGGGCTGCTCACAGGTGTCGGCCAGGTGTGCCCTCTCGCAGGAGGCACAGGACCACTGCCAGGGGCCGGGTGGTCTAGACTGGGCTGCTGGGTAGTGTGGAGGGAGGCCCTCTTCTGATGGGGCCTCGGTGGGGAGTTCGGCTCTCGGGGATAGGGCCGAATAGAGTGAGCAGGCGTGCTTCTTTGCACCCGCTCCTAGAGGTAGATCTTCAGCCGATGGGGCTGGGGAGGTCACGCCCTGGGGTCCTAGGGGTGCCCCAGGATTTCTGAGGGCTGTGGTCTTCCTCAGGTCGAGCTGCCATCAGGTGCAGCCTGCGGTGTCCCTTCTTCCAGGAGTCCGACAGTGGGAGGCGTCATCGGNTGTCCTCCGTAGAGGAAGTCACAGGGGTAGGGGATGAGAGACGTATGGTGGCTGTCTCCTCCCCGGCGCAGACGGTGGCCGTCGCTGCGGTTCCTCCAACCCCTGGAACAACAGGCGAAGGGCGTACATGGCTGTCCCTTCCTTCCCGGTGGGGATGGTGACCGTCACCACCATCCTGCTCCCTGTGGAGGTGGCAGATGAAGGTCGGACAGTGGTCGATTCTTCCTTCCCAGTGTGGATAGTGGCCGTCGCTGCAGTTCTGCCCTTCTCTGGGTGTGCAACCAAGAGGCGTATGGTGGCTGTCCTCTCCTTCCCAACGTGGATGGTGGCCGTCGTCACAGTGCTGCCCCCAACAGTGGCTGCAGGCAAAGGGCATATGGTGGCTGTTCCTTCCTTCCCGGTGTGGACAGTGGCCATCACCACGGTGCAGTCTGGGGCTGTAGTGTTACAAGCCCCACCCCGATCCTGGCGAGACCTGGCCCAGCTGGAGACTAGTCTGCCGGGACTGCATTCTCTGAGTGGTGTTGGTTGAGGGTGAGAGGGGCACAAGGTAGTGGGGGATGTAGGCCTGTCTAGTCCTGGGCCTCCATGCACCCTATGCGCCTCCCAGTTGTCTCCTCCTAGGGTGGGTGTTTCGTCACTCTCCCTGTTGTTCCTCTGTCGGGTGGGTGTTGCGCCACCCCTCCCCAGGTCTCCTGTTGGGGTGGGCATTTCAGTAACAAACACATTCAGCAACTTCGTAATGTTGCTTAGTCGGCTGCTTAATCATTTTTAAACAACACTCCATATAAACACATTGAACGTTCAGGTTCCTGGGTTTCATAAAAGGGGTTGTTGTGCAGTGGTTGTGGAGGGAGGTGGGGGTAGGGTTGCTGGGAAGAGGAGGTGAGGAGGGTCAGAGGGAAGAAGCGCTGGAGGGAAGGAGAAAGGAGGTGGGGGTGGTTGAGAAGCAGGGGAAGGGGGGGGGGGGGGAGGGGGGGGGGCGGGGGTAAGAGAGAGAGAGGGAGGGACGGCATTATATCTGGATTCGAGTGGGAGGAGATGGTCTATATGCAAACGTTAACACGCAAATGCACCGCCTATTCTTTCTTTCTGGTGTATCAAGCTCCACTCCACCAACATGTGGTGCTCTGCAGAGATTGTATGTAGGTGAGAAGTGCTTGTAAGTGCGATCGTTGTGTTGGAGTGGCTTTGGATGTGTGTGTAGTGTGTGAACCAAGTGTAATCGGCCTGCGCAAGCCGACTGGGTGCAAGCACACTTTATAGTATGCGAAACTGGTTCAACCACAGCACCCCTTATGTCCGCCAAAGCAGTAATTAGTCGGAAGAACGCTCCCAAAGTTTATCACCCTGGCAGGGCGCGAACCCTCGTTCTTCAGTGTAGAAAAACGCACATTTTACCATTGTACCACAGAGGCTTTGACTAATGTAATTATACGTCACAGCTAATGGTGGTGGTGTCATTTGGTGGTTGTTACTCTGGCAACTGAACTGTGTATGTGTGTCTGGGGAGGGGGAGAGGGGTCTGGGGATCATTGTGTGGGGCCGTGAAATGTGTACTCAGGTGCCGTCAATAAATATTAGACATTTTTTTACTAACATCTTCAGTTTCTCTTGAAAATATTCAAGTCGATTATAATGAGGATGAAATCATGAAAATGGAGAGGTAGGAGAGGGGACGGTACTGTTATTTTTAATCCTTAAACAAATCATTTGAACAATTTATTGTAAACCCATGTAGGCACGCTTGCCCCTCGCCGGGTATGAACTACATTCAAGTTAAGGGGACCGACTCTTCTCGTCTAATCTGACTGAAGTCCGTATTTTTTCTGTGTTTTTGCACGTGTGAAGAAAAGTACAGCAATATAAGTGGTGGAATTGAGTGCTTTGTGACCTGGAGTGGGCCTGAAGATGAAAATGAAGTGGCCAAGCTGACAGTGTTTTATGGCGTAAGTAAAGGAGAATCACTGGAGATTGTTATCGGCATGTTTTCAAAGGCAGAGAAAAAAGGGATTTAGATTTTATGGAATATATGATAGGTAATTTGGCATTTTGAGAAAGTTAAGAAATGTAATTACGTAAATAGGTAACTGGAGGGAAAATTGCACGTGATGTCATGTAGTTAGGTTGTTATAAGAAAAGATATGTAACTAGGTAGCTGAAGGGAGGAATTACAAGGTGTTATGAGAATTAGGTAGGTAGATAGGGTGACGGTAGCGTGGTAAATTTGCGAAAAGCGTATATCCCACCCCTGTACTGTCTATTCTAACGTACTGTAATCTCACCATACATGATACATCTAAGAAATTTTGTGACTGGACCACCGATACACCACACACCACCACCACCACCACCCATACATCACCACCCTCAAATATACCCACCATACACATACACCCACCACCCACATACACCCACCACCATCAAGACCCACACACAACCACCGCCATTACAATCAGCACACCACCACCACCACCACCAGAGAGGGTGTATGATTGGGTGCCAGACAGGGTGTACAGTATGGGTGACTGGGTGTCAGTGCGTGGGTGTGTGGCATGCCGGCTGCAAGAGTGGATAGATGGGTGAGAGACTGGCTGAGTGTCTGACGAGTGGGTGGGTGGCTGGGTGGTTGTCTTCCTGGGTGGGAAGGTAGCTGGCTGATTAGAATGGTGAGTGGGTGGCCGATTGGGTGGGTCGCTGACAAGGTAGGTGAGTGCCTGACTGGGCGGGTGGTTGGGTGCCTGGCTGCATTTGTATGTGTGGATGGGAGGGTTGGTGGCTGACTGACTGGGGAAATTTTTGGTTGTCATAATATACTGTAGCAAATCTAATCAATACCCCTTGTTGTTAATGTATTCATTATATTATGCCTTTATATCAAAGGTAACATTTTATTAATACGTTCCGTCACATCACTGGGAAAAATTACTGCCGATGTGAAGGTACAGAGGTGTCAAAAGTAAATAGTTCTGCCAAATTACAGTTGCCTTTCTCAGTAGCAAAAAGCAAGGCGTCTTATCAGCCATTTTACCTGGTGCCTGTACTACTGAATGCGAATCGAATCAGTAGTGTCTAATTAGTTGTGGCATTCAACACTTGTTATTATCAGGCATAAGTGGATCTAGACGGCTATTCTGGGGAGGGGGGGTGCAAACAAGAAAGGGGCGCCCTAAACGGCTAGGGTGGGGGGGGGGGGCAAGCAAGAAAGGGGCGCCCACTAGTTGCCAGCTTATTTAAATTGTCACTAATTATTTTATATTCTTTTGAGTAACTTTTGGAAGGTTAGGCTGGACATAACAGTTAACGTTTCCTATAGGAAAGCGTTCACTAACGTCCCTGAAATGTACACCACCAAAACGCCCCACCTGGACACGACGACGACCCTAGAAGGAGACAACCGAGGGGTGAATGCAGTGAGTGCGGGCTCAGCGCGAGAAGGGCCCACCTGTACCTATCCCCTACGCCCCTTTCGTGCTCAGGTGCCTCACCACCAAGGTATCAGTCACGGCGCACTATACCTCAGCCGGACTAGCTCTTGCCAGGTTCAGGATGGGGCTATTCTCGTAGCCCCAGATAGCCAGCAGGAGACGGCAACCAGCCACTCAGTCGTTGCTTCCCTCCCTCACCCACACTGGGCAACGGCCACCAGCCGTGCAAGGGGAGAGACGGCCACCAGCCGCTCTCAAAACAACCCTCCAGGGAAGAGGGAATTGGTGATGGCCAACAGCAGCACCCCTGGAGAAGCGACGACCATCAGCCGCGCCTCCGGCAGCAGACTCCCAACATCGGCGATGGCCACTAGCCGCGCCCCTGCAACACACCCGGGAAGAAGGACACCGATGACGGCCATTAGCCACCCCTGCACCCCCGTGACGCCCTCCAGCTGCACACAGGGTGTAGTCCTCGTGGGACACGGCTCTCAGGTGACGGCCACTAGCCGCACCCGTGGGCAGGCAACGGCCACCAGCCGCGTTACACCCACAGCCAGCCAGGGACATGGACCCTCAGTGACAGCCTCCTGCAGCATGAGAGAGGAGACGGCCACTAGCCACTCCACCTTCCGTGCCCTAGGGGACCTAGCGACGGCCATCAGCTGTGCCAGGGAGGGAATGGCTACGTGCCACCCCTCGCCCCCTACCCCAGTGCCTTCCCCTCCTGAGGATTTCCCCTGCTCGCAAAACTCCGGTTGTGGCTACTTGGGTATCCTTGCCCCTTCCCTGCACAGGAGCACTCTGCTGGAGATGCAGCAGTTGGAGCAGATTTGGAGAGGCTCCCTTAAACCCAGGGTTCACGCCGTACAACCAGGTCCCCAGGAGACTTCAACCCTGACGGACTCTTCCGAGACAGGACACCGCGGTAAACCCCTGATGGAGGCCCAGCCGAGGGGAGACCGCAGTCCCCAGTCCTGCCGAGACGTCCGCAAGACCCCAGGGCATAATCTCTCCTTCCCAGCGGGTGACACCCCTCATGGCAGAGTGGGCACAAACAGGTGTGCCTTCTCTCCCTGTTCGGGCCCAGCCCTTAGGCCTCCTAGAGATAGGCGCCCCTACCACGCTGCCCTCAGACCCTCCCAGATGATCCAGCTGTGCCAGGCCTCCTGACGATGGCCCTCCCAGACGACCCAGCAGAGATTGGCCACCTGATGAGGCCTCAGACGACCCAGCAGTAGGCAGCCTCCTGACAAGGCCCCTAGATGACCCAGCAGCTGTCCAGCCTCCCGACGACGACCACGGACGCCCTCATGGAAGCCGGTTCCCCTCCTGACGAAGGCCACTTCCCTGGGCCACCTCACTACAACTGGGCCCTCCCAGAAGCAGTACTGCCTACGTTACCTGCCCCAGAGTCATCCGGCCCTACGTGTCCGTTGTATTAACTTATTTCTTGTGTACAGTGTGCCACTGTCAGTATTGTGTCATTGTAAGAATTAAGGTAATATACATGTAAGGTTTGTTGCTGAGTGTTTTTGAAATACAGGAGTTAGGTGTAAAGGCCACAGACGACACGACGGCTGATGCAGATGACACCAACACCCCTAACCCCCCAGTACCATCCGGGGTCCGCTGCTGACACTGAGTGGCTCGGAGCAGGAACGGCGCACCTATATCCCTCCCCGGCGCCCCTCTTACTCCCAGCCGATGCCCCGGAAAGGTAGCAGTCGCCGGCGCCTAGTCGCTGGCCGAAATTCCACTTGCCAGGTAAGGGGTGGAGTTTACAACTCCATGCAACACAGCAGTATTGGCCACAGACATACCGGGTACGGGGCAGAACCGGCCATAGTCTGTTCTCCAGTTGCATCCTCGCTGCAGGATAGGACCGGCCATAAGTTGTCTGACTCCTGTAGTCGTTCCCCCCAGAGTAGCGCCGCGTACTGGCCACAAGCTGTGCTGGGTATGAGGCAGGATCGGCCATAGTCTGTCCCTCTGCTACCAGTCCTCTTAGCTCCACGGTACAGGCCATTAGCTGCACCAGAGCTACAACCCCCTGTGCTGCTACGACGTCGGCCACTAGTCACGTCAGGCCAGAGGTAGAGCAGGCCACTAGCCCCCTTGGAGCTGTAGTCCCTGTGCCACTACAAAGTCGGCAACTAGTCACGTCAGGCCAGAGATAGAGCAGGCCACTAGCCGCCCTGGAGCTGTAGTCCCCTGTGCCACTACAATGTCGGCCACTAGTCACGTCAGGCCAGAGGTAGAGCAGGCCACTAGCTGCTCTGAAGCTCTAGTCCCCTGTGCCACTACGACATCAGCCACTAGTCATGTCAGGCTGGAGGTATAGCAGGCCACAGTCCGCTTCTCTCCCACAGGAGATCCTGCAGCCTGAGAGGACCCTTCCCCCGAGCCATGGCCAGGCCTCACCCGAGGCCTTGGTTCCCTGCAACTACACCAGTGTGAACAGCAGCCAAAGCGGAGTCCCAGCAGACGCAGCAGCCAACGTCGAGCCCTGTCCACTACTCCCCGAGCCCGAGGTTCCCGTGTGACGACCCTGACGGCAACGCCGCCCTCCAACCGTTGCCGCAGTCCAGCCACCCCGGGTTCCAGTACCCTGGGTCCTCAGTCATCCCGGGAGTTGCCCCGAACACCAGGGCGCAACTTACCTGCAGGCGGGACCTCTCCGAGTCTCTCCCAGACTCAACGTCAGGCCCATCTCCTGGCTGTCTTCGGGCCGAGCCCTTAGCCCCACGGCTACGCGTGGGGCCCCGCCCAGGGGCACGTCACTCTGTCCTTCCTCCGGACGGAGGAATCAACCTGCGGCCCACAAGTGGTAGTGAAACGAGTGGACTTTACCTGTGTGTATGCCTTCTAGACTCAGATGTATGTGTACATTAGTTTATACCATGTGAGTGATTCCTTATAGTATATTCTAGTGATAAAGTGACCAGGAGCCCAGAGTGTAAGATTGGACGAGCCCAATAGTAGCTTTGGCCTAATTTATATCCTGAGTGGAGTCCCGTGCATCACCTAGTGAGCGAAACACCACAGTGACCAACAGAACAATAATATTATGTCGATCGTCCCATTCCCTTGCTTATTAAAACTCTCCCTCCCTAGTGCACAGGCACGTGAGTAAAACACCAGAGTGACTAACAGAAGGAAAGGATATTATTCCAATTGTGCCTCCCCCTTGTGTATTAAACCTCCACCCACCCCAGTGTCCAGGCACATAAGTTATGGTATGTCTAGCCATCTCCAAATGTCCCGCTAGAATACCGCAGTCCCCCCTTAAGTGATCGCTGCGCGACAGACTCTGTTCGAGATAGACTTCCTGTCAGGTGAGTGTCCCTTGACTCAAGTGTTAACGTAATTCGTGTATCAGTGCATCCAGTGCTATACGAGATTGGGAAATTGTAGTAAATTCATTCCGGTGTCCTGGATCATAAGTGTATTTTATGTGCCATAATTGCTGGGTAAATATTACCATACTTTCCCTAAGCCGGTATAGTGACAGATTTCCAGTCAAGTAAAACCTTGTGTTAACCCATCCCCGGCCAACCCAGCATCTAGTGTATTTATTGATGTATTATTGTTTGTGGGAAGATATTTGTAATACATGTGTGTAAGAGTCACTGCTTTGTTTTTTTGTCCAGTACTTTCCTTAGAATTGCCGACCCGGTCTAGAATAGGGACCCACTGTAGCCTGCGTATCTGAGGGGCCAGAAACTGACCCACAAATATGTAGCATAACACTGGTGGCTAGTGGTGGTTCTTGACCTGGACGGTGGGAAAAAGGACTGGAAGGAAAATTTGGGAAAATGGCAGCCAAAACACATGTACCCCTACCAAAATTCGACCCAGAACAATG
>JAGKTI010010012.1:10340-29467 GCA_018397915.1 Birgus latro
CTTGTGGTTACTTTAGGCATGATGAGAATGTGGTAGGTAACCAAATAACTGTGTTATTTGAGTCAAAACATGCCCTCGTGGTGCATCACACACAGAGACAATCCTCCTCCTGTGGCTGCCCAAACATTACTGAGCCTGGTCCTGTGGTTCCAAACCTATCAAGTAGGGTTGCCAGCTCCCGTTGAAAAAGCGTCAGCTCATTTCACATCACAGGGGAGGGTAGTATTGACCCTACTTAACGTGAAAAGAATGACGTCGGCAAAAAAAGTCAATACTTTCCGCGCCTACTGTAGCTTCCTATGCAGATGACAGAACACTTACATGTACACACCAAAATGCAAACACAGCCACACACATCCTCCAACCTTACCTCAGCACACTACATGAATGGTTCACCAGAAACAGGCTCAAAATAGCCCCAGTCAAATCTACAGTGACCCTTCTCACAAACTGGACAGCTGAACATAGTCACATTCCACACCTCACCATAAACAACACTTCCCTCCCCTACCACACACACACACACACGTCCCTGACAGAGATGGAACTGCTCCTGGATCGAGGGGAAATAATAGCTGAATCAGCGGCGAAAAGGAGACCTGCCTATTGTGATTATGTGAATGAGTGCGTGAGTGGTGGTCCTGTCGGATATTAGTTAAAAAAACAGCAGGTTTCGTCCATAAAGATACAAGATAAAGTGAAAAAAGAAAGTTCCCATATGGTTGCATCTTGGCGGAGAGGGACAGAGGATTGTTTACAACAACAACTGGTGGCGAAAGGGAATTTGTGGGCTTCTACGATGATGATGTAGGCAACGGAAGTACTACGCTGAACCAAACAAGAGTAGCAGGAGTAGAGAAAACAGTGGAGAGGAATGTCCAGGAGTTAAAAAAGGTATGGGAAGTAATTAGAGAGTTACAGGAATGTGCCTTAGAGCAAGAGAGAGAGATCAAAGTCCTACAGAGTAAACTTTAAAAAGTCTGCACACACAGTGAAGAACAAGAAAAAGAAGTTACAGAATTAAAGGTGAGTAATGAATCAGCATCAAATGAAATAAAACAGCTCAAGAGGGAGAATAAGAGGTTGGATGAAGAAAGGGACAGAATGAAAAGTAAACTAGATGAGTACAAATCAAAATCAAGGATGCAAGATGAGCATATTAAGGAAATCAAGGAGCAACATAAGGGGTGGAAGAAAATTCAGGAAGAAAGAAATCTAAATTTAAAAGAGCTTATAGAACAACAAAGCAAGGAAAAGGTGGAGAAGGAAGTGGTTAGGGTACTGAGAAGTAGAGAATCTTTGGTCAGGGATGTAGCAGATAAGAAAAAATGTGTTATAATTTCAGGAGTTAAAGAAAAACGTATGACAGTAAGATCCAAAAGAGAAAGAGAAGAACTGAGGAAGGTTAGAGAGATAATATCAGTAGTTATGGAGACTAACAACGAAGCTCAAGAAGAGAATGAAGAAGTGTTTAGGTTAGGAAAGTACGAGGAAGGAGGGGTGAGGCCATTGAAGGTAAAGTTTAAGTCCCAGGTAATGGTGAACGAAATCATCAATAGAACATGGAAATTATCGGACAAAGAAGGGTTCAAACGTGTTTGGATAAGGAGAGATGCAAATGAAGAGGAAAGAGCTAAAATAAAGGAGTTAGTAAAGGAAGCAAAGGTAAAAAACGAACAGAGAACGGAGGAAGAGAAGTCAGTGTTCTATTGGAGAGTTATGGATCAGAAATTGAGAAAGTGGTACCGACGGGGGGAAGGAGAGAAGAGAGTATAAAAAGCAATGAAAAAAGTTTGAAAGTGGCGTATACAAATATTGACGGTTTAATATCGGCAAGGTTAGAAATAAATGATTTTTTGAGGGAATATGAACCTGATGTTTTGTGCTTTGTAGAGACTGAGTTGAAAGAATATATTGATATTCATATGGGAGATGGTAAATACAAATTGTGGAGGAGGGACAGAAAAGAAAAAATGGGAGGAGTGATGATAGCAGTGAAGGACAAAATAAATATAGATATAGTGGAAATGGGAGAGGGTAGGGCTGAAGTGATAAATATGAAATTGGAAACTGGGGAGAATGGTAAGAGAGATATGGCAGTGGTATATGTTCCCCCTAAGACGAGCATGGAATGACAATGAATACCAGGAGATGTTGTCAGGCATGGTTAGTTATCTACAGAAAGTGATTGAGAAAAGCAGCAATATAATTCTAATGGGTGATTTTAATTGTAAAGAGGTGAACTGGGAGGAATGGGAGTCAGGAGGCAGTGAAGATTCGTGGGGCACTAAATGGTTAAATATAGCAATGAATAATGTAATGACGCAGTGGGTCAAAGAAGAGACGCGATTCCGAGGTGATGACACACCAGCAAGACTAGATTTACTACTAACCAAAGAACCTGATGTAATTGAATCTTTGAAATATCTGTGTCCTGTAGGAAAAAGTGATCATGTGGTCATTGAGTTCCAGATGATAATAGGGAATGTGGTGCCAAGAGATGAGCTTTATAGGCAGGGAAGATATAACTTTGGGAAAGCAGACTTTGCAGAATTGAGAAAATACAGTATTTCGAAAATGCAGATTGGAGAAAATTCAGAGAAACGAGAGATACAGAGGAAGTGAGATATCTTTCTAGACCTCTATAATTTGGGAGTGGAAAAATATGCGCCAAGAGTACGAGGGAAAGAAAACAGGGAAAAGGAATGGTTTAACAGAAGGTGTATGATAGCAAAAAAGGAGAGGGACATGGCATGGGAAAAAAATGGATAAAGAGAGGTAATAACAGAACAAAGGAAGAATACAAAAGAACTAGAAATGAATATTCAAAGATACACAGAGAGGAAGAAAGGAACTTTGAAAAAGGTGTAACCGACAAATGTAAGGACGAACCCAAATTGTTTTATAGATTTGTCAATGGCAAATTGAAACAAAAGGAAGGAATCACCAAACTGAAAGTAGGAGGAGAGGTCTATAAAGATGCAGCAATGCAAGCTGAAATAATGAACAAATGTTTCCAATCGGTTTTCACTAACGAAAGGGAGTTTGTGGAAGGGGAGGGAGTGACTAGGAATGCAGTGATAAAAGATATAAAAGTGGAAGTGCAGGAAGTGTTTAAATTACTGGAAACTCAAGATGTAAGGAAAGCCCCAGATCCAGATGGAATCTCTAATTGGGTACTGAAGGAATGCAGTGAACAACTGGCGGATAAGATTCACAGCTTAACTGTGTGTTCTTTGGAAGAGGGGAAAGTCCCTCAGGAATGGAAGAGGGCAAATGTGGTACCAATTTATAAGGGAGGAAACAAGGAAGATCTCCTGAATTATAGACCAGTGTCCCTAACCAGCATGGTCACAAAATTATGCGAAAGAATCCTGCAAGATAGATGGATGAAATATCTGGAAGAGATGAATATTTTGACAGAAAGCCAGTTTGGTTTCAGAAGTGGAAGGTCATGAGATGGATAAAATATCTGGGAGATGAATGTTTTGACTGAAAGCCAGTTTGGTTTCAGAAGTAGAAGGTCATGTATTTCCAATTTGTTGAGCTTTTACTGAGGAGCAGTTGACGTGCTACAGGAGAGAGATGGTTGGGTGGATTGTGTGTACAGTATTTAGATTTGGAGAAGGCCTTCGACAAGGTACCCCATAAGAGACTAATGTGGAAATTAGAGCATATAGGAGGACTGATGGGAAACCTCCTGGAATGGGTGAGACTATTTGAGAGAGAGACAAATGAGGACAGTAATAAAGGACAGGATGTCTGGATGGAGGGAAGTAACAAGTGGTGTCCCACAGGGCTCGGTGTTGGTGCCAGTAATGTTCCTGATTTACGTAAATGATATGGTAGATGGAGTAAACAGTTGTGCAAGTCTGTTTGTTGATGATGCAAAGATCTTGAGGAAGGTAGGGGTTGAAGAGGACTGTAAAATTCTGCAGGAGGGTCTGGATAGGATACATGATTGGAGCTGGATGTGGGAAATGTAATTCAATGCAAAAAAATGTAAAGTATTGAAAATGGGTAAAAATACCAAGAGACCATCACTGAATTATTTGATGGGTAATAAACCAATTACAAAAGTGAAAGAAGAGAGAGACTTGGGAGTGCTGGTCCAGGATAATTTGTCACCGGAAAAACATATTAACAAGATAGAGACACATACAGTATAAACTCTTGACCAACATAAGAGTAGCATTTCATTACATGGATGAGGAGATGAAAAAATTGATAGTGGCCATGATCTACCCCAGATTAGAATATGCAGCAGTAGTGGGGTCCCCACACAAAAAGAAAGATATAAACATGATTGAGAGAATACAAAGAACAGCAACCAAGATGGTCATGGGAGATCTGTCATACAGAGAGAGGCTGAAAAGTCTGAATTTGCCTTCCCTAGAGGAAAGGAGAGAGAGGGGTGACATGACTGCAGTGTTCAGGACCAAGATGGGAGTAGATAAAATTGACGGAGATCTGTTTGGGTGGGATGAGAGAGTTACAAGAGGACACGGAATGAAAGTAAAGAGGCCAAGGTGCTTGAAGGATATCGAAAAATATAGTTTTCCATATAGATGCATAGACCTGTGGAATAGTCTGGACAAAGAGATCGTCCAGTCGAAAAACTTAAACGAGTTTAAAGCAAAATTTGATTTATCGAGAAACAGAGACGGGACCCCACGAGCATAACTCACTTCCTGTATATCACAGTTAGGTAAATACAATTAGGTAAATACACACACATGCACATACACACACACACACAAAATCCTTGGTGCAGCATACAATACGTCAGTGTCATTTGAACAACACATCACAAACATAAAAAATAAATTAACACCAAGACTTAGTGCCGTGAGTTCATTTGCCCATACAACATTTGGACACTACAATGAAACCACTACTACAGTATACAAACAATATATACATTCAGTGATGAATTATGCAAGCCCTTCTTGGGTTCTTAACCTCACTAAAACACAATATAACACCCATCAAACCATACAAAAGAAGGCCCCCAAAATAATCACAGGCTGCACAGTTACAACACCTACAGACCACCTACACCAAGAAACCAAAGTCCTCAAAGTCAAGGATCATCTAGACCTGAGAGGCACCCAAATTCTCACTACAGCCTCCACAAACCCACAACATCCACTGCACTTCATGGCAGCACATCCACACACACCAAGGAACATCAAAGCAACACCCAGCATGTTATATGCACAAATTTTGTTATCTCCCTCCACCCCCCTGCCCACTTCAGACCAGCTTCCAGGAGCATATCCATACTTATATAATTCGTCGCTCCATTCAGTCACTTGGAGACAACACACAGCTGCATGCACAGCATCCTGATATCCATCCTTCTGAATCCTATGTCCTTCGTTAGGACAGGGTCCACCTGGCCAGGCTGAGATTGAGTTATCAGAAGAAGCTGGATGACTTCATCGCTGATGCCTGTCCAGGATGTAACACAGCACCCCATACTATCAAGCACATTAGGGAAGACTGCATTGCACGCAGTCACTTACGCTAACAACACAACATACACTCCTTGAGAGCTCTGTGGGAAAGACCGGTCTCGGCCATGGCCTTCCTTAGGGACTCAGGACTGTTCGGCTAGACTGCCTAGGGAACAACTACTACTACACCCCAATCAGCAAAAGCGACTATGCAGTATTAGATAACATTTCCAGGATAGCATATTATAGTGTTAATGAAAATTACAGAAAGAGACTCACCTACAAAAAGAGCAACTATTATGACCTAAAGAAGTACTTTAAGGAGATACTGTACATTGGGAAAAGGAGCTAAGGGGGCAAGAAATAAATGTTATATATAAAAAATTGTGAATTTTACCAAACAGGAGTACAGAATTATGTCCTAGACCATAAAGAAACAGAAATAAGGAAAAAGAATTGGCTTCATACTGATTGTAAAAATGCAAAAGAGAAAAGAGATTTGCCGTGAATCAAATACAGATGACATAAAAGTGAGAGAGCATATAACAACTACAACCAGGCAAGAAATGATTATACAAGGATAAGGAGAGAAGCTCAAAGGCAGTTTGAGGAGAACATTATAAATAAAAGTGCTGATCAACCAAAGCTGTTTTACAGCTACATACAAAGCAAAGCTAAAGTCAAAGATAAAATTCAGTCCATAATGGATGAGGGGAAAATCTGTACAAGTGAAGAACATATTTGTGAAGTACCAAAAAAACTTCCTATCAGTTTTTACTGGAGAAAGTAAATTGAGAGAAATGAAAACGAACAATCTTGCTTACACATACTGTATTAACAAATATACGTATATCGAAACAGATCCAGGAAGAGATGAGTAATTTAGACAATGGAAAAGCTAATGATGCTGACGATTTCATGTTGGGTATTACAGGAATGTGCAGAGGAGCTAAGCAGACCAATATATTTAATATTCAGAGAATCCTTGAGACAAGGTAACTGCCTGAGATCTGGAAGAAAGCAAACGTTGTTTCACTTTTCAAGAAAGGAAGTTGACAAAATCCACTTAACTACAGACCAGTATCACTGACCAGTGTTGTAAGTAAGATACTTGAGAAGCTGATATGGAAAATTTGGGTAAATCACCTGGAAAAATACAATTTGATAATGGAAAGACAATTGGTTTTAGAAAGGGGAAATTACATGTTACTAATCTATTAGGCTACTGTGACAGAATTGCAGGGGCACAGCAGAAAAGAGATGGCTGGGTAGACAGCATTTATTTGGATTTCAAGAAGGCATTTGAAAGAGTACCACACCAAAGACTTTAATGAAATGTGTACCATCAAGGAGGAATCCAAGGTAATCTCTACTGTTGGATGAAAGATTTTCTCAAAAAGGGGAAATTACCCATCATGGAGAGAAGTGACAGGTGGAGTTCCACAGGGTTCAGTGCTGGCACCAATTATGTTTTTAGTATATATAAATGACAGAGACAGCAAAATTGGAAATGGAAATTATCTAAATATGTTTGCTGATAATGCAAAAATGCATAGGAAAATTACAAACATTGACTTTTGGATAGAGCTACAAGAAGAATTGAATAAGCTACATAAATGGAGTAGTAGATCAGAAATGGAATTCAGTGTGGACAAATATTGTGTAATAAAGTTTGGTAAAAGTGAAAAAAGATCAGACTGGGATTATAGGTTAGGAAGTTCAACCCTACACACAGAATAGGAGAAAGACTTAGGAGTGATTATCAATAACAAACTATCACTGGCTGACCACATAAATGATAGAGTAAGGAACCTGTACACACTGCTGTTTGTTGATATGAGAGTATTAGCATTCACATATATAATTGAAGACATGCTGAGAAAAATAATCACATTCATTAAACCTACTTTGGTGTATGAATCTTTAGTCTGGCATCCACATCTCAGAAGACACCTAGAAAATATCGAAAAGGTACAAAGGGCAGCTACAAGATGAGCTCCTAGCATAAGGGATCTATGCTATGAAGAATGACTAGAAAAATTAAACCTACCAGCATTATAAGTGAGAAGGAAAAGAGGAGACATGATTATGTTATATAAATGCCATCACAGGAAAAGAGAAAATAGACATAAATGAGTATATAACCTATGGGGAAGCAACATCAAGAGGACACAACAAAAAACTACAAAAAGAGAGATGAGAAAGATCTAAGGAAATTCAGTTTCCCAAATTAGAGCAATCGATCAGTGGAACGCTCTACCGAATGAAATAGCATGTGCCGAAACCATTCATAAATGTAAAGATATTTATGATAAAAATGGTTCAAAACACAGGACAGTACTCATTCCTGTAAAGATATACAGTAGTTAGGTAAGAACACACATGCACACACACACAACTAGAAGAGAGCAGTAACAAAATGGAGAAGGTGAGTAGTGTGTTAGAAGAGCAAAAGGCAAAGTGGGCACATGTGGGAGAAGAACAAAAAGAAGTGGTCAGCTTAAGGGAAATCATTCAGGAAGAAAGGGAAATGAACAAGAAAAAATGGAGGAAAGCATAGTGAAAGTATTGAAGAAAAAATAGAAAATAGTGAGAGAAACTGTAGAAAGGAAAAGATGTTTGGTAATATTTGGAAACAAGGAGGAGGAAGAAAAGGTTACATCTGTGAGACTCGAGAGAGACTCGAATAAAGTTAAAGAAAATTTTGGGCAAGATCGATCCTGAAGGAAACAAGTGGGAAAAAGAAATTGAGGAAGTAAGGAGGATAGGGCCATATAAGAAAAGGGAAGCAAGACCAATGAGAGTTAAGTTGTCATCAGAAAGTGTAGTAAGTGATATACTTAAATTGACCTGGAAACTAAGTAAAGAGGCAGGGATGGAATATATTATAGTAAGAAAAGATTTGAATGAAGAAGAAAGAGAAGTTTTAAAATCTTTGAAAGACAAAGTAAATGAAAAAAATGGACAGTGATGGATATGAAAGTAAGGAAGTGGTATGTGAGGAATTAGAAGTGAAAGAAACTAGGGGGATGGCTATGAATATGAAAATGAGAAGAGTGAGTAAAGATAAAACCAGTGCAGTAAATCTGAGTATCATAAATAGTAATGTAGATGGGTTAATATCTAAGAAAGGGGAAATTGGAGACTATATGAATGAAAATAAACCTGAAATTGTTTGCTTGGTGGAGACTAAATTGCCCTGAGATGATACGAATTTATTTTGATGGAACGATTATAATATTTGGAGGCAGGATAGAGAAAGTTTGGTGGAGGTATAATGATTTTAACCCGTATTGACACAAGCAAAAAGTACAGAAATTGAAAATACCAGGGCTGAACTTTTGGGAATTGAAGTAGAGAACAGTTATAGAGAAAAAATAGATGTAATAGTATTTTATATGCCCCCCAAAACTAGGGCGTGGACAAAAGATGATTATGAACAGTTAATAAGAGAAGCCATTATTAAACTAGAGATGATAATTGAACAAAGAAATAGAATAATAATAATAGGAGATTTTAACTGTAGATAAGTTGATTGGGAAAGTATGGATGCTGGGAACAATGAGAAATCATGGGGAAATAAGTTAATGGAATTCGTGATGGAAAACATGTTAACCCAATTAATTAAAGAAAATACAAGAATTAGGGGTGACGACGAACCATCAAGGCCCGACCTAGTATTCACAGAGGACCCAGATGATGTGAGGAACATGACATACAAATGCCCCTTAGATAAAAGTGATCATCTGGTTATTGAGATGGAAGTGGCAGGAGTAAGGGAAGGAGAAAGAGATGAAAAACACAGAAAATAGAAAATAGATACAATTATGGGAAGGCAGACTTTGCTTCCCTGAGGAACTTTTTCCAAAATCTAGACTGGAGTAAAATAATACGATCACAAATGTTGGTGAGAAATATGAGTTTTTGATAGAAGTATATAAAACAGGAGTTAGTAAATATGTCCCAAAATTTTCCGCACCTATGGAAAGGATGAAAGAATAGTTTAATAACAGGTGTAGAATGGCACGTGAGGCAAGAAAAAGAGCATGGAATAGAGTGAGAAGAAGGTATAGTGAAAGGGCTGGGGAGGAGTACAAGAAGGTAAGAAATGAATATGTAAGCCATAGATATCTTGCTTTTATCTGAGTTTATTTTCAGACCCTTGTGCCCCTTCCCATCTCTCCACTTGCTAAATTTTTTTCCCCCCTCCATTCATTCTCTGCAACCAACAAAAAGTCATCAGCATCCAACAGCGTTCATGGGAGTCCATTTCTGAAGGCACATGAGAGTTTCAAGTATCATGACAAACAATAAAGGTCTCAAGACTGACCCTGATGCACACCAGCATTCAAAGAAAACTCATCACTCATCCATTCACTCTCACCTGAGGGCAAGCACCCACCTACCTAGCCATAACCACTCTAAATCTGAAAAAAAAAAAAAAAATGACCAAACATCCATCCTAGAGAACCATCTCACTGATACCTGTTACTGAGCAGAAGGCATCAAGTGGTGAGACAGCAAACTGAGCCAACAATGGCTAATGCTTCAGTGTACCCCTATGTTCAAGTTGTCTCTTACTTCCATATTAATCTCTTACCACAGTAAATCCCTCCAGATAGCTGGTAAAAATAACAGCCCCTCTGTTTGCACAGTTAGTTAACCTAGGGTTTTACACATTTAGAGACTGCATTTAACCCCATTATAAAAAATCGTGTGTGTTACCAACCCAGCAGTGGTGGCTCGATCGGTAGAGAGGTGGCTTGCAGTCCGACTGACCCAAGTTCGAATCCTCACTGGGGCAGGGAACAGTTTAAGGATTCGAGTCTCATTAAATCAGGCTTTACTGATCTACCAGAAGACCCGCCGACATGTCGTAAAAATACCCCCGCTAATACCAGTACACCAGTCCTGTATGAGACAGCCATGTATTCAGTATGGATGGTGGGTGTTAGCACCGAAGTGGTGACATGTAGAGGTGTTGGTATGTAGGAGGACTGCTGGGCCTTGATAGCAGGCTGAGAAGCTTATGCCCACAGTCGGTCACATAAAAAAAAAAAAAAAAAAAAAAACTCAACTTGAATACTGTACTAAAGACACTCTTTTAACCCCAACTAAATCACAAACATGCATCCTAAGCCCATACCTTGCTGTATGGAGGTAAAGCAGATATAAAACAGTGACATTAAAGAGGTTTGAAAAAATAAGAACGGAGAAAAAGTCACCAAGATAGACCCTAACATGCCTACTAAAAACTCTTTATGATCTGCAGCTAGAGATATGCTTCCTAAGGGCATAGATTACTGTATACAGGTAGAACAGATGTATGACAGTGACATTAAAGAGATTTAAAAGAATAAAGTGTGGGAAAAGCTGTCAGAGACACAGTACTGAGCACTACCATGCATTCAGAATGCTTTTTCAATGCATACAGCTTTTCTGGTGCAGTAACACTCTTTCCATCTGCGCACTGAGAATCCATGAACGGGGAGCACTCACACACAGAAGGTTCACTGTACACCACTCTGACCTGATATACAAGTGAATCATAAAAAGGTGCATTGAAGTAGCAATTGAGGCTGGTGGTTTAGAGTACAACATTAATAGTGTTATTGGTTTTCTATTGGAGGATGTCAACTGTACAGTAAATAACCTTCATAATATATAAGTGATATTTTGTAAGAAAGCATGGGTCACAGAACTCAGGAACCAGTTGCCTGATTTGACATGTAAAGAAGGCTGATGTGCCTCACAATTTTGAATTTCATTACCAGTTAACTGCAATGACTCTGATCCCACTGTATGTATCTGTCAAACTTTTTTTTTTTTTTTTTAACCTGCCCCCCCTCCCTCACCCCCCACCCCCGACGTACGATGCACGTCACCACTTTTTTTCACGCTCAGACCCGCTGATGTGCATCGTACGTCACTCAGTTGCAAGGCCTGTCATTTGCACATTTTTCAAGATTCGCGGGTGATTTTTGGTAGGCATACGTGGGACACCTTCCTCTACCCACTGTCAAGCAGGGATACTGCCTGGCCCTCCTGCCCCCCACACTCAGCTATTCACCTGTTAGCAGTAACCTGGCCAGTAAAGACATGTTGCCCCACAGTCTCTCCCATGACGAAATTCATGGTGAAAGTGATTGCTGAGGTGGAAGACAAAGAAATAAAGAAGCTAGAGGAAGAAACAAACAGAAGTGATGAAGTGGTAATGTCGTAAAGGAAGGTACCGTATGTTTGTGTTTTTGGTGAGTGAACAATGCTTATACTGCCTATATTATTGTGTGAAAACCATTATAGTCTTGTACTACACGTAAATTCGTACCAAATAAATAAATAAACACGTAATTTAAAGTGGCTTGAGTGAGTTAACCCTCCCATAGTTCGTTTTCTTTGAAGCCAGGTACCCTAAGAGAGAACAAAAGGTAAGGCTGACTGTCACCTGTAGCAACATTTATAAGCTCAGGAGGGCAATTTCTCTATGAATTTTCAATGTTTCTCACCAAAAGCGGAGGTTTGAGCCAAAAAAAGACAAGTTGAAAATCGGTCAGGTTCTGAGGGTGAGTTGGGTAAAAATTCGGTCGGGACTGGGCGGGTTAATTAGCCTGTTTCATTTTTATTTATAATTTATAATATATTGTATATTACATATTTTGTATACCTGATAATTTTTTTTTGCTCATCATCAACTCAAGGCAAGTTCACATATAATACATGGAAGTTAGATCCAAACTACAGCCACTTTATCTCACTGTTGACAAGAATTAAAGGAAAGACGAAGCTGTTGGTATAGTCTGCTCATGTTTGCAGTGCAGCAGGAGGTGTGAGGCTGATTGCATTGGGTCACGACATACCTATACTAGTATGGAAAAAGGGGATTTCCAGTCCCCTATTACTTTTTCAGTCCATTGACATATTTTGAATTTTATTCTTGCTGCCTTCATATGTTTAAAGTCTGTTCATGGAGGGAAAGCAGGATATGAAGGGTTTAATGGAGGTGTTATCCAACCCAGTCACCACAAATGGTTTCTCCAGAGATAACTGACTAAATCATCCGGAAGCAGCAAGAATAAACTAGAAAAATGCGTCACTGAATTCATTGGGCACGCATCAGTTGTTCTGATAGTCAGGGAAAATGTCAGCAGTATTCACTGACAGGATTTAGTATTTAGTGTGCTTCAAAAAACAGAATTTCATTGTCCATATTCCTGAAGCTAAAAGTGCAATAAGAGATAGTATATGTTGTGTTGTTTCACTACAAGTTTGTTAACAAAGGGAATTCAAATGGAATACTGCTACGATCTTTGAAAGCCGTGACAGTGTGCAAAGGAAATTAGGTCAGATAATTTTTCTTATCATGAATCATAAGTGAAAAGGTTATGGCAGTTATCCTTTAAATATCAAGGTTAGAGAATTGCTGTCTCGATAAATCATGGCTGTTAAATTTATCTCAAGTCCTGTGAGGGAGGTTCAGCATGCCTGCTGTATAGCAAGCATTTTTTTTTTTTCTGATTTTGGCATTACACAGTGTACAGATATGCATTCATTATACTATACTTATTTATTTATTTATTTATCTCACTATTTTTTTTGTGAATCATAGCTGTAGATTCTGGAAGTTTTATAACTATAAGTAGATGCGCCAGACATTGCTATTAAAGTATTTACAATGAGTTAGATTTGAAAAAAACATCCCTGGGTCAGGTGTGAGATAACCAGCCTTATATTGACAGTAAAATGTTTTTTTGTAGAAACATTTTTGTTTTCTCATAAACTTAATACATTGAAATACTGTATCTTCAGTCCAGCTAGTGCAAGACCAGTCATTATCAATAGCTTGGGAAAGTCCTTTGCCAGGCAAAGACCCCTCTCAGCTTTCTCCATTGTGATTTATTGGCTATTATCCTGTTTCATCCAATTCTTGAAAAAGCTTGGGGTTTCATTCACTCGGGATTTATCTTTGAAAGAACATATTACATCTCTTACGAAATCTGCTTCCAAGAGATTAGGTGTGCTAAGCCAAATCCAAACCTTCTTTACCCCTGCACAGCTGTTACTTTATACACAGGTTTTATTTGCCCCTGTGTGGAGTACAACTATCATGTGTGGGGAGGCTCCCCACATACAGCTCTTCTCAATAGGGTGGAGTCAAAGGCTTTTCGTCTCATTAACTCTCCTCCTCTTACTGTCTCCCTTCAACTTCTGTCTCTTCGCTGCACTGTTGCATCTTTATCTTTTTTCTATCGCTACTTCATCGGTCACTGTTCCTCTGAACTATCTGCTTTCATCCCTCCACCTCCACGACAGGCACGTAGCACCCATCTAGCAACAAACTCTCATCCTTCTTCTGTCCAACTCTCTAATCCAAGCGTTAACCGTTACTCCCAGTCCTTCATTTATGCAACAGGTCATCTCTGGAACTGTCTTCTTCTGTCTGTATTTTCTACTTCCTATGATCTCCAGTCTTTCAAACGCAGTGTGTTCAGGCGTCTTGAAATGAATGGATCATGAATTTGGCTCTCTTTTGTATTGATTTTGTTTTTTCTTGGAAGGAACAATTTGCAGGCCTATGACCTTTGGTTCCTTCTTTCTTGCTTTAAAAAAACAAAAAAACAAAAACCAGCAGATCTACAAATCTTTATTTGCTGTTTTGTTCTCTCCGCCTGTTCCTCTTACTGCTTCTCTGACTTGCCATTCCGTTACCCTGGTTGTCCGTTTGTTGGAGTTGTACAGAGGATGTGACCTGCTCACATCCATTTAACTTTTTTTTGTGGCTGTACTGTATATCCTATTTTTGTCTGTTTCTTTATTCAAGAAGCTTCCTTTTTCTGTATCCCTGTGTTAGGAGTGTAATGCCATATGGTAGTGAGAGCTGGGTAGTAAAGGAAGAGGTTATTCGCAGGTTCAAATGTACAGAAATATCATTGATTAGATGGTTGTGCAGTGTGTTGAATGTGAGGCATAGGGGCGCTAGGTTCATGAAGGAAGAGTTAAGAGGAAGGATGGGACTGGAGTGTATATCCGACGCATCGATAACCAATTACCCGTTACACCGAACAGAAGAAATTGGGAGACATTCCCATAATCCAAATGGCTGTCGATTCGCTAGTCCAAATACTGCGCCTCTCCCTAGGCTTCAAACGAGTGCATCCAAATGCGGATGTGGTGGTGCATGAGGCTCTCCCAGTCCTCCCTCCATCCCCTCTCTTCTCCCACTCCCCTGTCCCTCCTCCATCTCCCACCACACTGAGCACTGCCAGGCATGTCTCCCTCCCCATCCTCCCTCCCTCCCCCATCCCTGGTTGGCTCCCTCCCCCACCCCCGCTTG
The DNA here is from genome assembly GCA_018397915.1 of Birgus latro. Taxonomy (NCBI): domain Eukaryota; kingdom Metazoa; phylum Arthropoda; class Malacostraca; order Decapoda; family Coenobitidae; genus Birgus; species Birgus latro. Next base: position 25,131 of record JAGKTI010010012.1, read on the forward strand.
TCTCCTGTGTGTGTGTGTGTGTGTGTGGTGTGAGAGAGAGAGAGAGAGAGAGAGAGATGGGTGGGGGTAGTACAGTAGGGCAGTTTGGCTTTCTTGTCTCCCTTCCCACCCCCCTGTCCTCCCCCACCACTGCTTATCTCCCTCCCCGTCCCCCCACGCTCCCCTAGCCCCACTTGTCTCTCACTCCTTCCCCCTACCCACCTTCACTGCTGCTTGTCTTCCTCCTCATTCCCCCATCCTTCTTCACCCCCACATGGTATGCTGCCAGCTGCCTGCCTGACCATCAGTTGCCCTGAAGCATCACAACTTTGTTCGTCCCACCCACCTTACCTTTCTGCATTTTTTTGTTTTGTTTACGTGTCCAACTCTGGGCAAAGGCTTCAGGGCCTATTCCCAAGTCCCATTAGTGCTCCTTGGGGCCCAGTAGTCTCAATACATCTCCACATGTCACCACTTCCGTGCTAACACCCACCATCCATATTGAATACATGCTACGGCTGTCTCATACAGGGCTGGTGTACTGTTATTAGTGGGGGTACTTTTATGACATGTCGGCAGGACATCTGGTAGATCAGAAAAGTCTGCATTTCGTGAAATTCAAATCCTTAAACTGTTCCCTGCCCCAGCCAAGATTCGAATCTGGGTCCTTTAGGACTGCAGGCTGCCTCTCTACCAATTGTGCCACCGCCTCCCCCAGTGTCTCATTTTTTAGCAGTAGTAGTGCTTATGAGGATAATAACATTACCTATGGAGTTTTTGTGTCAGTCTCTGTTGATTGAGTAAGGTATATGAGAGTTTGGGTTTGGGCCTGGAATACATCTCTGGCTTTTCTTCAGACTTTTCTTCAGTATCTTATGGGGAAAATTGTTTCGATATCCGACATACTCGCTGACCGAACACTCTCACTGGTATGCATCCCTGGTGGATAGTGGAGTAGGCCTGTATTAGTGTTGTGATAAAGAGTAAACTGAGATGGTTTGGGTATGTGGGAGGATGGGGGATGACAGTCGGGTGCAGAAAGTGAGAAATGTGAACATTAGGGGTAGGGTTGCAAGAGGCAGACAGAAAAAGACCCAGAACGAGGTCATAGAGTGTCACCTCAGAAAAGGAACTGAATAGGGAGGCTGCCAGAGATCAAGTAGCATGAAGAGCTGCCATTAGGTGACCAAGGCCGACACATGCAGGCATGTTGGAGCCTTTATAAATGAAACAAAATGATAAAATTAAGTGAACTTCTTACATAATATTTGCCATTCCTCTTGGAGCTCTATTAAATTTATTTTTCCAAGGCTTTTGTTTCCAGTCCATAAGTTAGAACAGGAAGAGCACTCTGAGGATACAACCATCTTTTTGACACAGAGATAGTTTTGTATCCTGCATAAACTTAGTTTGTTTGCCAGTAGCCCTCAGTCCCACTCTTATTCTTTGCTTGAGTTCATTATCATAAACTGGAACTGTCTGAACTGCCTGCCTTGGGTATACAGTCTGATTTCCAGCACAATCTAGTCCTTTACCCCTTACTGACTCATCTCTTAATACAGAAGGGGCTGAATCAGTGGTGTAGCCAAGTCTTCACAAATGGGATGGCCAAGGTGGGGCAAAGCCCTTGGGGGGGGGTCATTGCAACTCAGTGTACTACATTAAGTAAACCAAAATTTCAAATGGGGACAGGTGATTGAGGGGGCCAAGGATCTGACTGAGAGAGTCTGGGGCCCGCCAGGTCGTCCTGTAGCTACATCATTGGAGTGAATATGTCTGCTAACATTAATATTGTCTTTCCATTCATTTTCATGTCTATTGTATTCACACTCTGCTTTGCTCACATCACCTTTCATTTTTTGCAGAGTTTCCTGCTTCACTGAAAAGATGTCATTAGCAACTTAACCCTTCAACACGCAAAGATGCGATTCAAGTCCTTTGGGTTTTTCCTGGTCAAAGCACAGAGACATGAATTGCGTCCCAAAGCAGATAAAAATTCGCAAAAAAAATAAGTTTTTGGCTGATTTGCGTCAAATTTTAGTGCGTCCTAGCAGGCCAGTCTAGTGTCCAAAGTTACTTTCTGTGTATACTCTACCAGTGACTGCATAATGTTTCAGTTTATCAGCATTATTCTTGGCTCCTCAGTGTGGATACTGAGAATAGTGGACAATTGTAGTGGTGATATTAAGAATAGTGTACAAGTGTAGTGAGGATAATGGGAATAGTGTATGAGTGTAGTGAGGATGTCAGCTCCTTCACATCATTCAGCAGGGTATACTGGGGTGTTATGGTAGTGATTCACAATATTTAGCCATTGCATGAACCAGGTACCATTACCTCTGATATGTTGGAAAATGTGTTGTGGCTGGGACTCTATCCCAGACCATGCTGATAGAGCAGCTACTGCTCACATGCACCCCAGACACCATAGCTTATTACCACCCCTTCCCCAACCTTCCAACCTATGATGGACAACTGGATCTGCCCCTGACAGGTCATGAGATTAAATACTTAAACAGTCTGAAATGTGTCCACATATCCAGTGATTATGGCCTCAAAATGCACCTGAAATTGGTCATATGTCAAAAATTTTCTTGGTGAGGCTTACAACGCCTGCCTGAACCCCAGAGCTGGATAGGCTCGCTTCACTCGCCATCCTTCCCCATTCTGATCCCCCCCTCCCCCAAGAGGGACAGCTGGTTCCGCCACTGGTACTTAGCAAGTATACTAGTGTATGGGAACTATAGAGATGCCAAGTTATGAACCTGTATAGTGCAACAGATAAAATAAATGCAGAGATCTCTAGTGTGCAAAAGTCTCAGAGTGAGATGACTTTTTCATTGTGAAGCTGTTATATCAGTAGTCTATCTGTCTGTCTATCTATTGCCAGATGCCTTAATCCCGTTAGGGGTGGCCACAAACAAATTGCCTCCATGTCACCCTGTCCCCTGCCATTTCACTACCCTGCTACCAGCTCACACCTCCCTCTCTCATATACCTCTCCACCCCATCCCTCCATTTCATTCTTGGCCTCCCCCTCCCTCTTCCTCCCTCCACCTCACTCACATACACTCTCCTCATCAGTCTCTCACTCTCCATTCTCTCCACATGGGCAAACCACCTCAATGTGTTACTCTTAACGCATCCTATCACATCCACATCCACACTACAATGCTCCTTCACTTCTTCATTTATCAGTCTGCCTCTCCATGTGACTCCATATGCTCCTCTCAAATAACTCATTTCCACTGCTCTCACTCTTGACTTCTGTCCCTCCAACAAGGTCCAAGGTTCACTTCCATATGTTAGAGTTGGTATCACAATACTGTCATGTAGTAGCTTCTTCACTTCCATGCTCACTTCCCTGTTTCTTATCACTGCTTTCAAGGAACCAGCAACTTTTCTTCCTTGTTGTACCCTTTCAAGCACTTCACCCTCTAAACTTCCATCCTTACTCATCACACTGCCCACGTACTTAAATTCACTCACATTTTCCATTTCCTCTTCATCCAACCTCACTGTACATTCACTGACTTCTCTCGAAGACCATAACTTTACTCTTCCCTACATTCACCTTCAGATTCCATTTCTTACACACTCCCAGACTCATCCACCAAGCCTTGCAGCTCCCCTTTGTCTTCACTTAACAACACAGTATCATCTGCAAAAAACAGTACAGGGAGTTTCCAAACACTGCCCTATTCAGTTATGATTCAGTTAATTCTAATATCCGTATTTTTATGTAGAAATGTTGACCGTCTTCACTCCATGTCTCAGTCTCAACTCACCCCACATGACACTAGCTGTAGCAAGTCCTAGGTTTGGTTTGGTTTGGTTGGGTGAAACAACGAAGATCGTCTAAAAGAATTTCGTCTTCCAAAGAGGTGTTGTCCGAAACAACATATTTACCATATTTTTTACTGTATATTTGTGATGCTGTACATGGTGGCCCCAGGCTGATGTGAATGGGAATGAAGTACCTGAAGCGAAGATGGTCTGTGTGGAATGACTGAAGTTTTGGGAGTGAGGCTTCCTGGGGTGGTGGAAGTGAGGCTGCCTGGAGAGGCGGAAGTGGGGCTGCCTGGGGTGGCAGAAGTGGTTTTAGAGCAAGGATGGAAGGGGAATGGTGGACACTAAGTGATGAAGCCTGTTCAGCCTTGTGTCTACTTGGGCAATACCGCGCGCTGCGGATCAAGCGAAAAAAAGCTCGGACAAGTAGACAGAGATCAGCTGACCAACAAAAACATTCAAGATGGCGGAGGATGCTGCTCAGTCACTGATTGAAGAAGTTTATTTTTTTTATATATATATTTTTTTTTTTATGCAAGGAAGAAGGAACCAAAGGCCACAGGCCTGCA
>JAGKTI010010013.1:0-28969 GCA_018397915.1 Birgus latro
GTTGAGGATGTGATGGGAAGCGTTAGGAGAAGCACGTTAAGGTGGTTTGGTCATGTGGAGAGGATGGAGAGTGAAAGACTGACAAAGAGAGTGTATGTGAGTGAGGTGGAGGGGGCAAGAGGGAGGGGGAGGCCGAGGATGGGATGGAGTGGAGAGGTATATGAGAGAGGGGGGTGTGAGTTGGAAGTGTGGTAGTGAAATGGCAGGGGACAGAGTGACATGGAGGCGATTTGTTTGTGGCCAACCCGTGCGGGATTAAGGCGTCTGGCAATAGATAGATTTTTTTTTTTTTTTTTTATGTGTCCGACTCTGGGCATAGGCTTTACAGCCTGCTATCATGGCCCAGCATTCCTCCTACATACCATGTCACCACTTCGGCGCTAACACCCACCGTCCATACTGAACACATGCTAGGGCTGTCTCATACAGGACTGTCGTATTGGTATTAGCGGGGGTATTTTTACGACATGTTGGCGGGTCTTCTGGTAGATCAGTAAAGCCTGATTTGCTGAATTTCAAATCCTTAAACTGTTCCCTGCCCCAGCGAGGATTCGAACCTGGGTCCGTGGAACCGCAGGCCACCTCTCTACCGATTGAGCCACCGCCTCCCCCAAGATAGATAGATATAGCTATTCAACTGGGCATTAAACTACCATCTTTCCTTTGTCAATGCTAGTTGAAACACTACTGTAATATCGTGAATTATGAAGAACTTCTATGGAAAGGATGTTGGGCCACAGTGCTATCTTTTTCTGCCAGTGAGGTATGGAAAATGAATCTGCATAGGACAAAATCTCATATCTCTGTGTGTCATGCCTTTGTGTCATGTCTCTGTCTTTCATGTCTGTGGGAGTCATGTATTTGTGCGTCATGTCTCTGTGGTTTTTCAATTTGTACATGGATGGAGCTATAAGAGTGATAATTGGTGGGGAAATGAATATACTGTATTGAGTGCCTAATGAGAGAGGGTAAGGTGTGGAAACTTTGAATTGCTGCTTGCTGATAATACTATATTGTGAACTGAAAGGCTTGGTGAATGAGTTTGGGGATGTATGTAGGAAACGGAATCTACAAGAGAACGTATATACAGTAAGAGTAAAGTTCCGGTCTTTGAGGTAAAAAAGTTACAGGCTACACAGTGAGATTGGATGGTGAGGAAATAGAGAATGAAAGTGCATCCAAGTACTTAAGTAGTGTGATGAATAAGGATGGAATGAGTGCCTGAAAGGGTACAGCTGGGTAGAAAGGTGGCTGGATCATTGAAAGCTGTGATAAGGAGTAAGGAAGTGAGTATGGAAGCAAAGTGGGAAGTGCAGAACAGAGAGACAAATGAGGAAGTAAACTGTTGTTCAGAAAAATGCTTTGGAATGATTTGGCCATGTAGAGAGGATGGAGAATGAAAGACTGATTAGAAGTGTTGGTGAGTGAGGTGGAGGAGGAGACCAACGATGAGATGGAAGGAAGAAGTGGAGAGATATATGAGGGAGGGGAGTGGAAGTGAGCACGGAAATGAAGCTTGGATCCTTTTGGAAGGACACAAGTCAAGAGCGAGAGCAGTGGAAATGAAGAGTGTGTGGAGTTTTATGGACAGACAGATAGACAAATGAGGAAGTAAAGACACATTGTGGTGCTATTAGAAGTACTTTGCGATAGTTTGGCCATGCAGAGAGGATGGAGAATGAGAGGCTGACTAGAGGAGTGTATGTGAAAGAGGTGGAGGGGGACAGTAGGAGGGGAAGACCAAGGCTCAGATGGAAGGATGGAATAAACAGTTATGTGAGGGAGAAGAGTATGAGTTGGAGGAAGGGTAGTCAAATGGTAGATGACAGCGCGACATGGAGTTAAATTTGTTTGGCCACCCATTATGGGACTGAGATATCTGGCAATTGATAAATAAAAGTCAGAGGAGGGTAAAAATTTCTGCTCACTAAAATGAGTGAATTTTATGCAACTGCTGGAAGCAAATGCAAGAGGAGGTATTTGATTACTTGATAAAAAATAATGCAAACAATGGATGCAAACAACCAATCACTATAAAGTAAGCAAGGATTATGGGAAACAGAAAATGATGCAGGGTAGACACTTGTATTGCTGACTTGAGCCATTAACCACAACAATCATCATCATTAAAATCATCAAAATCAATATAACATTCAACATACATTATTAATATACACATCTTCGCAATCATCATCCTGACCTCTTCTTCCACCTAAGGATGGGGTAAGGTGTGGTCCAAAAACCAAGGAGAAAGCACATGGGATCAGACATGTTATATATGAACCACCCTGTATTTTTTAGCATCTGTGGCATATAACCAGGACTAATGAATCTGTTTGTTATGTACAAGCATGTGCAAAAGTATGTCAACTATACCCTGCCAGCACTAAATCGTATTTCACATTTATCATTTCCCCAAACAACAAGCGAGTAAAGTTCCTTCTTGTACTTACTTTACAGATACTTGAAACAGACACCTTCATATGGGAATGATTAGATAATTAAACTGTCAGGTTAATCTAACATCCTTCAGTTCCTTTACAATCCCCCTAGAGGAGGATGGTGGACTATGAAATAATGGTAACTTTGGTCTGCAGTCCATACCACATAAAATATCTCAAACAACACCTTCCATTCCTACAGCCGGCAGAGAAGTGTCTACATGCTTTTGCTCATGCTCAGGACAGGAGTCTTGGTACACACTTCATAACCTATGGCTATGGGGGAGGCAACTGTTATACTCTGTCCATCTCAACATGGCTTAAAAGTGATTTGGAAAGGATGCAGTGCCACAGTATCGTCTTACTCTGCTTTGGGGATTAGGTTGCCAAAGGACAAAACTCTCCGCCAAGTCAAGGTGGACAAACCAAAAAAATTTCTAACTCACATTTCAGAAGGGTGGTTGTAGTTGTAGTTGGACTGCCTAGGGGAACCCCTTCAGGATTGTTAGAGGTATTTCCCCAGAGGCTAAAGACCACTGTGTAGGGGGAGACAAAAGTAGGCAAGCTGCACATCCCCAGCACAGCAGCAGAGGTGGCACCCCCAGCACGGCAGCAGTGGCGGCACCCCCAGCACGGCAGCAGCGGCAGCACCCCCAGCACGGCAGCAGTGGCGGCACCCCCAGCACGGCAGCAGCGGCAGCACCCCCTGGCACAGCAGCAGCAGCAGCACCCCCAGCACAGCAGCAGCGGTGGCACCCCCAGCAAGGCAGCAGTGGCGGCACCCCCAGCACGGCAGCAGCAGCGGCACCCCCAGCAAGGCACCAGCGGCGGCACCCCCAGCACGGCACCAGCGGTGGCACCCCCAGCACGGCACCAGCGGCGGCACCCCCAGCACGGCACCAGCGGCGGCACCCCCAGCACAGCAGCAGCAGCGGCACCCCCAGCACAGCAGCAGCAGCGGCACCCCCAGCACAGTAGATGCAGGAACAACTAGACAGTAGGACAGTAGCACAAGTAGCGCAGGTGGACTCTGAAAATATGGAAAGCTTTTAGGAGATATTCTCAGGTCTGTTGATCATTTAACCCTCTGTCTGTGGAGGGATTCAATACAGATCCTAACTAACCACAAAAGTACTGGTGCTGGAGTGGCATTAAAAGGATGGGGGGGAACTGCCTGATTATACAAACATTTCTCAATCCCATCTCTATCCCCCAACAGAAGAACGGTGGACTACAGAGGATAACTTAGCCTGCAGTCCACTGGATTAATGTTCTGTTAAGCCTGGGGCTGCAACTTCTACAACTACTTGTACACAAGACCTAAAAATAAATTGATCCAGTTTGTCATTTGTCCAGTTCAATTCCCTGGTTACCCCTCAAGTACTTCCTTATTACAAGAAAAGAATACGTAGCAAATTGGTAACTTCATGCCTGCAGTCCGCCAAGTTCCAATTACAGATGGGCCTCGGGCAATGATAACTACTGTACTATATTTGGGGGAAACTTGGCAAATCTACCTCACAGTGAGAAAACGAACTGTAATAGACTTCTACCTATCTTTTATAATAAAAATAATAATAATAATAATCCATTTATCCATCCATCATCCAATCCTATGTTGCCCCAAGAGAAGCGTAAGAGCCCGAGGCAAGGCAAGTTAGTCCTGACATTTAAGATGAGAGTGACCAGCCTCAGTCATCTCTGAGCAGCATTACATGAGCAATAATCTTGTTTCTCAAAAGTGTTGTTAACAATAATAATAATAATAATAACAGGGAACTATTCTATGCCTAAATAGCATGCCAAATGGGTCACACCCCATACTCACCATTCAAGCCCCTGGAATTCTGATACCACCACACAGGCATAACTATCAACACACATATGCACTTCATAATAACTATCAGATAATCCATCCAACACTTCTCAAGTTAAACAAGTGCATTCAGTATGGTCATGCAATACGAAGTCCCCCAACCAGACGATATTGATCCCTGGTTTAAATCTACACTATTTACTTATACCAGGCACCTTAATCCTGTAAGGGGCAGCCACAAATCACCTCCATGTTGCCTTCTCCCCTGCCATTTTGCTGCCTTCCCCCCACCTCACACCCTTCTGTCTTCTATACCTCTCCACTCCTCCATCTCATCCTCAATCTCCACTTCCCTCTCCCTCAACTCCCTATTCCTAAAAAGGAGGATGGTGGACAGCAGGAAAAGGGTAACTTCTAGTGTCCCATCCAGATGGTTTGGGACCACATCAAGAACACAAATTCTTGATGCAGCCTCCACAAACCCACATCATCCACTAAACTACATGGCAGCACATCCAAACACACCAAGGAATATCAAAACAATACCCAGTACATGATATCATACACAAATACCTGTACTGCCATCTCTCCTCCCTCACCTGCTTTAAACCAGCTTCCAAAAGCATATCCATGCTCAAATCACTCACTGCTCCATTCAGTCACTCATAGACAACACATAGCTGCATACACAACCTCCTGTGCCAACAACATAACATAGTACACTCCTTGAGAGCTCTGTGGGAAAGGCAGGTCACGGGCATGGCCTTCCTTAGGGACTCAGGGCTGTTCGGCCACACTGCCTAGGGAACAACTACTGCTACTACTACACTCTTAACACAAGCCCAGATGGCAGCACATATCACATTACAAACTTCCATAATTAACTTATGGTATTTTACTTAACCTATGGTGCTTTCATGTGGTCACACTCAACTGAATGAGTGGTGAAGCTGCCCAGTTATTCAAACACCCCGCAACACCTTCCCTATCCTCCCTACAAGGAAGATGACTAGAAAAGTGATGTTCATCTTTGGTTTCTATAAATCCACCAACTGAGGGGGGAAAAAAAAAGCCATTAAGGACTGATGCCTTCACCTGGTGGCACCAATATACAACCTCCCTCAATCCCTTAGCTATTCCAAAAAAGGAGGATGGTGGATTGCAGAAGAAGAGCAACTACTGCCTGCAGTCCATCAGATTCATATCCAGGTGGGTCTGGAGCCATAAAAAGAACAAAAAGTAATCATATTCAGACTCTTACCAGAGGGTAGAGTTGGTGGTGGGATTAATTTCCACAAGTCTCAAATTTTATGAGGATTCTTCTTTTTCTTCTCCTTTCCCCCTCTCTCTTGGCAGCTTCCACAGCTGACAACTCACGCTCCTGAAAAAATATATTACATGTCAATCCTTTCCTTCTAAACCTTGTTTAAGTTTACCAGGTAATAAAAGTATTTGGTGGCATCCAGACCAATATATATAATCTGGGGACAACTAGTTTGTTTTTTGTTAAGCATGGAAGAAGCCCAAGGCTACAAGTCCACAAGGTTATTCCCCCCAAGAAAAAATGAAAATAAGATAACAGAGAGCCAAATTCAAGACCCATTCATTTCAAGATGCCTGGATACAACACTGGAGATCATAGTCAGTAGGAAATACATAGACAGTTCCGGAGTTGACCTGTTGCATACATTAAGTATATACTACATTACAGAGCTTAACATTAAAGAGTGAAAGAAAATGTCACAGTACGTCGAATTAATCTGCCTTTCAATATAAAGAAAGGAATCAGACTTAACCACATTCAGGACCTGACCCAGCCCTTTGAAAAAATGGGAGGGAGGGTGATTCCTGGCAGTTTTCCCCCTAATTTTTTTTTTTTTTTTTTTATGTAAGGAAGAAGGAACCAAAGGCCACAGGCCTGCATACTGTTCCCTCCAAGAAAAAGCAAAAACAATACAAAAGAGAGCCAAATTCAAGATCCGTTCAATTCGAGATGCCTGGACACACTGCGTTTGAAAGACTGGAGATCATGGGAAGTAGGAAATACAGACAGAGGAAGACAGTTCCAGAGTTGACCAGTTGCATAAATGAAGGACTGGGAGTGACGGTTAACTCTTGCATTAGAGAGTTGGACAGAAAAGGGATGAGAGTTTGTTGCTAGACGGGTACTACGTGCCCGTCGTAGAGGTGGAGAGATGCAAGCAGACAGTTCCGAAGAACAGTGACCATTGAAGTAGAGACAGAAGAGAGATAAAGATGCAACAGAGCGGCGAAGAGACAAAGGTTGAAGGGAATCAGTAAGAGGAGGAGAGTTAATGAGATGAAAAGCCTTTGACTCCACCCTATTGAGAAGAGCTGCATGTGGGGAGCCTCCCCACACATGAGAGTTGTACTCCATACACGGGCGAATAAAACCCGTGTACAAGGTCAACAACTGTGCAGGGGTAAAGAAAGTTCTGAATCGGCTTAGCACACCTAATCTCTTGGAAGCAGATTTCACAAGAGATGTAATATGTTCTTTCCAAGACAAATCCCGAGAGAATGAAACCCCAAGCATGTTCAAGGATGATGCAGGACATAACTGTTCATTATTAAACATTAGTGGGTAATCCTGAGGAAGATTTTGTCAGGTTGATAAGTGTAAGAACTGAGTTTTTGATGCATTAAAAACAACAAGATTATTTTTACCCCGATCAGAGATACGAGCCAAGTCAGACATTAGGTGTGCCATAGCCTCATCCCTTTTTGGTTGAAGTAACTGCTGAGATGGACGTTGCAGGAACCGAATGGAAAGGTGAAGGGTGGAATCATCAGCATATGAGTGGATAGGGTTAGATGTACAGCTTAGAAGGTCATTGATGAATAAAAGGAAGAGAGTAGGTGATAGGACAGAGCCCTGAGGAACACCACTGTTGATAGGTCTAGGAGAGGAACGATGGCCGTCTACAACAGCAGCTATAGAACGACCAGAAAGGAAGCTAGAGATGAAGGCACAGATAGAAGGATAGAAACCGTAGGAGGGCAGTTTGGAAATTAAAGATTTATGCCAGACTCGATCGAAAGCCTTAATGCACTTACGGCATTAAAAAATATAGGTAAAAAATAGGTAAAAATATAGGTAATAATACAGGTAACTGCAAGTGTAGTAGGATCGTATCGTATCAAATCATTGCTTTGGCAGCCTCCCTATTCAGTCCCTTATCCTGAGGTCACACTCTATGACCTTATCCCAGACCTTTTTCAATTTGCCTCTCACAATCATATCCCCGACATTCACACTTCTCAATTCCCCACCCCACTGTTCCCCTCCTCTTCACATGCTCAAGCCATCTCTACCAATCCTCAACATAGTAATGTTTTCATGTAGCTATACTTTTATACCCTAACTCCTGCTGCAACATTAATCAACTTACATGATGAAAATAAAAATCCCCAAATTATAATGAACAGACAAAGACTGACAAAAAACTATCATTTCAATATTTTTACTTTAGTAAATGCTGAGCTAACCATCTATTCGATATCTCCTTGCTGGGTGTTTATCCGACAACTGTTTCTATGTTCATATACAGTTACCTTCACCCTGAAAATTTGCAATAAATGAGGTTCATAAGTGGTGTCCCACAGGGCTCAGTCCTTGGACCCCACTTGTTTCTGTCGTACGTCAATTTTCTTAACAATGAACTCACCCACGAAAATGTATGCAAATGACCTCACTGTGTGTAAACATCAGGCTAGATACAAACCAGAATATTGTCAATAATGTGACTACCTGCCATGTAGACATTAATACTCTCACTAGGGTTTCAAAATCTTGGGGGTCATCCATGAATACTGACAAACGTGTACACATGAGATTTACCTGTAAAAATATCCCATGGGAAGAACTTGGCCTCTCTGGTATGTACTACTTGAATGATCTACCTATCCCTCAGAGGAACTCAGTATCTGACCTGGGTGTACTGACTGATTCTTCATTTAAATTTCACCAACATATTTCAAACTTTGTTCATAAAGCTGGGGCTCTGTCAAACAGTATTTTGAAGTCCACAGTAAATTGTGATGCCTCATTCATGATCCCCCTATGTATCTCCCACATCCGTCCACTACTGGAGTACTCCTCGTCCTTGTGGAATATGGGGTACATAGGCGACCTTAGGCTGCTGGAATCAGTCCAGCAACGTTGGACAAAGGCTATAAAGGGGCTTGAAAACCTCGACTATGCGAGTAGACTGAGGGCTTTGAACTTCTTCTCCGTTCAGGGGAGACTGCTTCGACATGACATCATCAAATACTGGCAAATATTTCATAGAAACTCTTCACTAACCCCGGATGATCTGTTTGCCCATCCTCTTTACCCTACTACTTGGGGCCACCAGTTCAAGATTGCCCAATCCAGATGTCATCTTGACATGCATAAGAGATTCTTCAATGTCAGATGCGTATCACTCTGGAATTCCCTGCCCAACTCTACCGTTTCTATTCAGGACCTAGCTTCTTTTAAAGTAGCTGTCACTTCCCATCTTGGCAACTCCATGTTCCAATTCCATTAACTATTGTGATGATAATATTTCTTTCTTGTCCTCTTACTATCTACCCCCGTTCCCCCACTTCATTCTTCAGCAAGCAGTTACTTCATAGTTGCATATGGTGCACCTTCCAGCCTATATCTTTGCTTTGTTCTTTCTGACTTATTTCCTATTTTCTGTGGGCTGGCACATCAGCAGTGTGTGGCTTCCGTGGGCCCTTCCTCTGGGTAGGCCCAGGGTCTGGGAAGCCCACCAGGTGAGATAACCAGGTGAGATAACCAGGTGAGATCTGTAGAACACTGGAAAGTTACAGTAGTTCCAAGCTTTAGCTCAGCTGATGTCTATCTACTGCCAGATGCCTTAATCCCATAAGGGGCAACCATGTACAAATCTCCATATTGCCCTGTCCTCTGCTATTTGGCTGACCTTTCTCTAACTCACACCCCTGTCTCATATATCTCTCCACTCCATCCCTCCACCTCATCCTTGGTCTATCCATACTTCTCCCCCCCTCCACCCAACTCCACACACTTTTAAGTTGGCCATTCAGCCTATTACACAATCTTCTAGTCAGTTTGACTCTCGTACACTTTTCTAGCCAGCTTCTCATTCTCCATCCTTTCCAACTGGCCAAAACACCTCAAAGTAATTCTCTAAATATTGTCGATCACAAAAGATTGTTTGAAATGAGTCACACCAAGTAACGACTAAGACAGTTTGTTTTTTATGTGTGCTGGTTACCTCTGTATAAATGATATTTTTTTTGTTTTTGCTTTCATTTTATACTTCTGACAGTCTGTTCATTTGCATGTGAGAATAACGTTGCAGCACAGATGAAATGCCACACAAAAGACCCAAGGAAATTCCCCTACATGGAGTATGATGAGTAGCACTGTTAATGCAAAGCTGATGGAAAATATGAGGCAGTAGAAGGACAAAAGGAGTAGGGAAGTGAGCTTGGGAAGTAGAGAGAAAAGAAATTGTTGCATGACAGTATTATGATCCCCAATCTAACATATGGAAGTGAAGCCTGAACTTCCCTTGTGACACCCTGCGAAGATATCAGCCACTCGGCCTCAGTTACATGTCGTGCGACTGCATCCATCACAGACTTTCATTCTGCTGTGATAACAAAAACTGTTTACTGTATAAAAATAAAATAATACTCACACATGTGGTTCATTAGGGGAGTTGAGTTCCATGACTGCATACAGTACTGAAGTCAGGGTTGGTTGCAGTCCTGCGTTTCATGTGTGAATGGAACAACACTCTTCAGTGACATAGTATGGTACACACACCTGCATATCTGAAATGAAAGGCTACTGTAGGCTAGCTATAAATCAAAACACTAAATCATAAAACAAATATCTACAAAAGCAAAGTGGAGGGTTAATGCAAGGAACCAAAAGCCTGAAACATTCAACCCCAAATCATCCCTGAGATTTAACCCTTTCTCTTCAATGATGTATTTCTTATGCTCCTGAAACTGATTATTGGCAGAATATTAACGAGTCATAAAGAAGTACTATGGCGATCTGCAGGCCAAAGTTGTCCTTCTACCATCCACCATCCTCCTTTTTGGGATCAGGGAGGGGACTGTGAGACGTTTGTATAATCAGGGATATCCACATCGCGGTAATACCAGTGTTAGCACATCAAGGCGTCCCTCTCCAGCATCAAAAAACATAAGTACAACCTAACAAGGACCTAAGCAAACCTACCTAGTATTAGCCTAACATATGTATCACCCAGTTCTCAAAAAAGTCACATGAAAATACAAAATAAAACTCCTGTATTCCCCTGAAATCCTATAATAGCTTTAAGTACTCACACACGCTTTAAATGTACAAAGCATGGAAAAGAATCAGTAAATACGGGAGAAAGGTACCTCACAAAACATGGCGATGGAGACGGACATCGGGGAGAGGGTGAATATAAAGAGTAAGAGTTTAATAAAATCTTCAATAATTTAACTATAGTTAATAGTAAAGATTTACTGTTGCATTTATCCGGAAAAATTCTTTCATCTTTTCAGCTAATATTTTATGTGATATGTTACTGATATAATGTGCGAATAGATTTATATGTAGTGAAAGAACTTGACCCAATGCCGACCACTGAGTTATATAACATGGAGGGGATGTTTCCTCGCCTCCACCTTAGTTCTTAGCTTTCTTTCTGTCTCAGTGCTGCTTCTTTGTATGCATACATACATATACTGTATATAGATAGATAGATATAGATAAATATAGATAGATAGGTAGATATAGATATACAGTATATAGTTATAGATAGATAGGGATACATAGGTATATAGATAGATAGATATATAGATAGATAAATAAATGTATATAGAATTATTTTTTTATTTTCTGCCTAGTTCTACGAATTTTATGGAGTACATTTAGCCAAGAGTATGAATAAAACAACGTCATAGGTTGCTGCAGTGCAGAATATTCCTTATTTTCTTTTCCGTTTTTGTTTATGACCTCCTTAACTTAATGTGTGTTTAATTATGATAATTCACATAAACCTGAAGTCGATGGAAATAGAACATACATGAAAATAATGTATATTTCGCCATCATAAAGTATATGAGCACATTACATGAAGTAAAACTCTCATTACTTATCTGTCTAACTATATCAATTATCTATATACCTATCTTTCTATCCATATGTCTATCTGTTTATCTGTATGAATATGTCTGTCTACACACTTCTGTCCATCTATCTATATGTATCAGTCTATCTAAATTGCTCTCTCTCTCTCTCTCTCTCTCTCTCTCTCTCTCTCTCTCTCTCTCTCTCTCTCTCTCTCTAGTCTTTGAACACCTATTTTTTTGCACCTTGGAATCTTTAAATGGGATGAAAATATCTTTTATGTTGCACGAATGTAAACAAGCGTAGTGTTTATCAGTAACCATATAGACCCAGCAGCAAGATGTATATTTTTCCTTTTGAAATATAATGCCATCTCTCTTCGATAAATTCCGGTGCCCAGTTTTGCATCCGTAAACTGCACAGTGGACCATGGCACCATAATTTCCATACCCAATTGCCATCATCCATGCTTTTCAAATACCCAAACCATCTCAGTCTACCCCTCCTCATCACAACACTACTACACTCCAGTCTCATCCTTCCTCTCAACTCTTCATTCACATCTCTCATCCTCCACACCCAGTTGTAATCCTCCATCCTCTCTGCATGCCCAGATTATCTCAGTCTATCCCTCATCACAACACCAATAGAATAAACTCCAGTCCCATCCTTCCTCGCAACCCTTCATTCACATCTCTCTCCTTCCACACCCAGTTGTCATCATCCACGAATGGAAAAGGAAGAAAAGAACATAGCGAGAAAAAAGAAAAAGAACAGAAGAAAAAGAATAATACCAATAAGAATGAGAGAAGGAGGAGCATCATCATCAGCAGCAGCAGCAGTAGGAGAAGGAAGAGAAGGAGTAAAAGGAGAAGCGTGAACAGCTCAGTTTAACTTCGTCTTGATCACTCCTGTTAAGTCATGAGTAAGACAATGTGTTTCATGCTTCATAACCAATTAGCGCTGTGCTATGACGGTCACTGTGTTGTCTTTGCTCTGTCCGTATAACCGTGGTCACCTGCTTTTTTAACTATGACTCATTCCCATCTAAGTAAAAGTGTTTGCCGTTTGCTAGAAAGCAGTAAAAGAGTCACGATAATGAAAAGCTAAACGACACGTCTTTGGTTTGCTCACAAGGGCTGGAAACGAAGAGGATCTGGGGGGTTTTCAGCCATGTAATACCACTAGAGGGGTAGGCAGGTCATGGGCTCTTATATATTTTGAAATAAGAGGTCCTAGCCTTGGGCCCTATAACTAAAGGGGTGTAGTATGAGGGTGGCTGATACCAATATCTAAGTAATTATGTTGTAAAAAAAAAAACTAGCCTATTGATAACTCTTACTAAAAAATATCAACCCTCTCATAGCAGGGACTACACTAAGAGTGTTCTCCACTTGACGTAAGTTGATTCAGCTGAGAGCGAGCCCTAGGAACCTAAGAGTGTTATTACAGTTGCCATTAACCCTTACTGGCACCATACGATTATATTTAGCTAAATGTGAGTCGTACGAGTCTGACAGTGTTGATGCCCTCCATCAATACCTTTGCTACGATGATTTTCATTTTAATTCTTCATCTCAACAGAACATTTTTCTTTTTCACAAGTTGAAGAAGGATCCCTCTTAGTGGCTTCTTAGTAAAGGCAATAATGCTGGGTTTATGTTGATCTTAGTAAAGACATTAATGACGTTCGGTTAATGTTACTGAAGAGTCGCGAATCAAAACCTGCACACCTGCATGACGTGATGAGGTATGCCACTCGAAACCAATTTATTGAAATAGCTAGGTTCAGTGCCCTTCCCTGAGGTTCTTTCAAGAGCATGGCCTGCTCATCACTGTTGTATACCATGTCTCGTATTGTTCTGTCCAGTGGTACTGTACAATATATTTTCACCCTATCAGTATGATGATTCATTGTTTTAATCTCGTGTCCTTGAATGCTAGGCCTGGGGGTCGGGGGTAGGTTTACGATTGAGAATTGAGAGGAAGGATGGGGCTAGAATGTATTGGTGTTTTGGTGAGGAGGTTTGGGCATGTGGCTGGTCGTGGTGGTCCGCTCCGGTGCACCTCCTCCACCGCCTTCAGTCTGCCATGTCCTCCTTCCGCATACCCACTTCGACATCTCTCCCTCTCACCCTGATTAACCCTTCCGTCACCGTTATTGTTTTTGTATTTTGCTCTTGCTACCTTTAGACGATTTTGCAGTTCATAAGAAGCTCTGCTCAGTCAAGGCGACAGTATTAATTCCAATATAATGATGACTTTTGTATTTTGTATTTATTTATTTATTATACATTCATTCCTTCGTTCGTTTTAGAAAAGGCCCCTTGCAGTGAAGAGGTTAATGTACCAAAAATTCACTTAGTTTAGGTGGTGGAATTGAATTCTCTAGAATGTTAATAATTCGAACGATCCCAGGCAGTCATCTCATGATTTAGTTTCTCTCTCTCTCTCTCTCTCGCTCTTTCTCTCTCTCTCTCTCTCTCTCTCTCTCTCTCTCCAGCTACACAAAGCCAGGCGGAGATTTTCGTTCTTTTGTAGCTTATTTCCCACAGACCGTCGGTAGAATACAAAAACACTGCGCCTCTTCTTGGTGACTAGCACCATACCGTATATAAGTGTTTATTGTTACAACTCAACACTCAAGACAGAGAGACGGCTAGTGTGATCAAGTTAAAGTGGACATAGTATACGAGGTTTAGGCGATGAAGTGCTCCAGCAGTAGAACCAGAGAGGCTGTGAATAGCCCTAGTCCCAGAAGGATGAAGGCGCCCTGCACATGGCCGAGGTTCAGCACGCCATCCCCGGTAGGCTGTAGCGTCAGGGAAAAATACGATTAATGTCACTGACGATATTCCCTAAATGCATCTTTTTATCTTATCATTTTTATTTATTCATTTACCTACCTATCTATATATTTATTTCCTGAGACACTTGTAAATTCATGTTGGGGGATTATGGTTTTTAAAAATTGCAAAGGTTTCGTCGTCATACGAAATCACTGGCTAAATTCTCTAACTTGTCTAATCATTCATCGCTAGAAATTTATTATTCTGTTTGGAAAATTAGCGTTTCTAGTTTTGCTGGGGATTTCGTTATAGCGACGTTAATATCGATGTGGAAAATCAGTGAGAAGCTTGTTCATGTGTAAGATGTTTTTATAAGCTGATAGTCATGAACTTTTGCAAAATAAAGTAAAGCAACATCCATTTGAAACAGGCTGGGACATTCCCTACCATCATAAAACAACGAGAGACAGAGTGGATGACCACGAATTAAAAAAAAAAAAAAAAAGGAAAGAAAGATAGAAAGAAAAGGGAAAGAAAAATTAAATCCATGAAAATATGCTGAAGAAAATAGAATGTCGACTGAGTAAAAAGAGAAGGAAAGAAAAAAGATAGAAGGATAGAAAGGAAAAAGAAAGAAGGAAAGAAAGAGAAAAGAGATAGGAAAAAGAAACCCAAAGATTTCCACGAAAATAAGATTAAAAAAAAAATGTAGAATGTCGATTGGGTGACGCCTGCAAAACTCACCACCTTGTCCGTAGTCAGCACGATGCCGATGCTCATGCGGTACAGCTTGCCCAGGATGCCCGTCTCCATGATGCGGATGAGGTGGTTGGACAGGGTAGAGGTGTAGGGCGTGTGGAGGGGCAGGAACCACGAGGCATAATATGGGTACAGCTGTTGACACACAAATATTTTCTTCACTGCGATTGCTATATCTTTTATTATTATTATTATTGTTATTAATATTATTATTACTATTACTACTACTACCACAACTACTACTTTCACCACTACTACTACTACAACTATCACTACCACTACCACCACTACTACTACTACTATTACCGCAAAATGTTCGTAATAAGCTAAGAATGATCACGAACCGCTTTTGTCGATGACGTCTTTTAAAATTTGCCTTTTACTAATTGATTTTAATTTGCTTAAGAGAGACCGCTCTAACTGAGCGGTTAAGGAAAAATGCAAACCCTTTCACTCTGATTACGTCCCTTTATATATTGTTCTGGTCAATAAAGTGTTTTTCATTAGTTCGGTTAAAAATACTCTTCACCGAAGTTGGGAATTGTTCTAATATGAGAATATAACCCTTTGCCCAATAGAATTTCGTTCATAAAAATTAAATCATTTAGTGTTAGCCAGCATCATATATTTAAATGTATTATTGACTAAGAAAGGATCAGTTGATACACATTAAATCTTCTACACTGTGATTTCTGGTTTTTCAATTATTGCGACCGCAGGGTAACCAAATTTAGTTTAGGATGGACAGTTTTTCTGAATTAACCACTTCTCTACGTTGAAGTACTCTATTTTATTCTTGCTACGTTGTCATTTTAAATCCACTTAGAGAAGGCATTTACTGACAAAGGGATTGAATAAAGGCTAAATTAATCTCTTTCACTTTAGCTGTCTCTCCTAGGCTGGATAAAATCGCCAGTAGCAAGAATAAAATGAAAAGTACATATTCGAACTCAGAGGGTTAATTATAACCCTCCGCGACCCTTTCCGGCAGATGACATTTATTTATTTAGTTCTTTAGTTTGTTTGTGTGATATATATGTAATTGAACAAGTGTGCGGGTCAAGCGCAAGGCACAATACAATTCCAGGTTCATTTCTGGGCAGGGATGACCAAGCTGTCTGTACTCACTTTCTCTCTCATGATGTAGGAACTGCGGGTGAGCTTCTTACGATGCTGAGTGAAGACAAGGTAATCGATGGGCACGATCAGAACGTGGGTGCCCTCATACACCTTGTCAATCAGAGCTCCGTAAGGGTCCACCAGGCTGATGTCAGGGTCCAGATAGAGCTTCTTTCCCCAGGCTGCCAGGCTGGGGTTCTCCGAGGTACTTAAGGCGTTCGGCACGAAGCTCCCGTAGTCATACATGCAAGGGCTTGACAAGAGAAGAAGAGGAAGGTGAGAGTTATGAAGGAATACTGGTGCCACCCGTCCCTGGATCTATGGCACTACATCTGCTGATCTCCAGGATGTAATGAAAGAAGTTCACAAACCAAACCCACCAGACTTAACCTAACATGGCTGTTAAATAGTGGTCAGCATGGCTAGGACAGTTTTGTTGGGGTGAGGTCACGGTTGCAATGGCTGTAATGTCACAATTGCATCGCTTCACAAATCGTTGTTAGGTTTGGATCAGCGATGTACGGCGAGGGCAGCGAACGTGTAGCTGTGATTTTCCACAAGTAATGAGGAGGATATGAAACGTATCAAAAACACTGAGTACGGTTATTTTGCCGAGTTCATAACTTGAAACATATTACTTATTACTACAGCTTTTTCAGCATGTGCATGTATTCTGTGATGAAAATGACTATCACGAAAAGAAAAGATAAAGGTTTATGAGAACCTTGAACTGTAAATGAATGTACATTTCTCTGGAAATGTGCAATTGTTTTAGAACGTGGTGTGAAGACATAAGGTACAGAAACAAAAAGTGAAAAATAAAACAAAATATATTCCTCATTTAGACGGTAGGATCAGGTTATCTGTGTTGTGGCATTTAGCAGGACGCGCTTTTGCTGTCTTGTACGCAATACGCAGTGTTTGAGAAAACTGACGACTATGTCACCATTGCTTTAGAAGACCCAGTCTTTATTACTCTGATGGCCACTACATGTGTGGGATATATGTAGATCAGAGGAGGAATCTTGAAAGAACAGTACATGGACCTAGGAAATTCAAAGTTAGTC
The DNA here is from genome assembly GCA_018397915.1 of Birgus latro. Lineage (NCBI taxonomy): Eukaryota > Metazoa > Arthropoda > Malacostraca > Decapoda > Coenobitidae > Birgus > Birgus latro. The sequence goes on from JAGKTI010010013.1 coordinate 17,124, forward strand.
TCAGGAAGTTAACTGTGTGTAATTTGCCACCAAGGTTCGATGCTCACATTTCTGTCGTAAAGGAATGACTGGAACCAAAAGGAAGGTAGAAGGTTTGTGTAGGGAGGAAGTAGTGTTGTTTGATGATGTCTGAGGCAGTTTGGAGAGAAGTACTTCCACTTCCTCCGAAACAAAATAGTGAAAGCCAGATCAGGCAAGAGTCTAGACGACAGAGTACGGCAAGTGCTGCTCAAATGAAATAGAGGTGCAAAGAGAGATGGTAGTAATTAACAGCTTATCTGATGATTTAGGGATGCCTGAGGGCACAACAAGTTAATCTAAGTAGGTAAAGTTAGAACAGACAGACGTCACCCACTCACATAAGATTCGTTTTGAACAACTCGTGGAAGGTGTTGATGCGGGCGGGGTAACTGGGCACAGTGAGGACGGCCACCAGATTGCTCATGTAGGCGGCAGCTAGGATGTCCACCGCCACCCACCAGAACACCAACCACAGCCGCGCCCACCACATCCGCACCTCACGGTCCACCATGGGCTGATTTATAAGTCCGCCACCAATCTGTACCGATCATGTGCATGAAAAAGACTGAAAGTTAAACACAAGCAGATTTTCTTCCACGTGCTGACATGGATATTGCACTTTAACGGCGCTAAGTATCTATTTGCAGAATAAAATGGTTCGTTTAAGTTAGAATATAGCCTGGTTAGAGGTTTTATTTTCATGGTGACAATGTTAATGGTGTTTTCCTCTTTTTTTCTTTATTTCTTTTTATTAGTGTTTTCTGGCCTATTTAGTGCCTTGATCTCATAAACATTTCAGTACTACTAATTTTAGTAAACTGTCCACCAGTTGTCGAACCCATACGCGAGTAGACAAGAAAAAAAATTTGCTTGTGAAGTAACATTTATCCTTTCTAAGACAGGAGGTCCATTCATATCGTCTAGTGGTAGTGAGAAGAAAATACTTAAGACTGATATCGTTGGCAGACGTTATTTTTACCCATACAGGAAGAGATATTTTGTCCGGTAGTAGTCAGAATAAAAAGCTGTGTCCATTGTAGTTTTAAGACTAGCATCACACACCACACCACACACACACACACACACACACACACACACACACACACACACACACACACATTCAGAACAACTCATTTCACAAGATCTCAGGAAATGTATCGGTAAGAATACATTGGTGCAGGGTGCCTATAAGAATATATTTTAAGTTGGCTCCTCGTCTACCTCATGAGTGGTTGTACTGAATATCCCTCACTACTATTACCGCCTCACTGTGTCCACTTTAATTTGTATCCTTTTCGATTAATCATTTTGGTATAGACGCAATAGTATCAGTAGCTTTGGATTATAATCAGTAATGAGTTGTTAAGATGCTTTTTGCTGTTCGTTTGCAGTTTCTTTGGATATGATCGATTTTGTGGGGATTTCACGCAATACGGAGGTAAATGATAAAAAACAATAATATTACATTTTTTAAAACTAATGTACTACGCAAGGAAATAACGCTGGAAGGACTCTGCTGAATAATTAAGAAATCTAAAGAAGAAACTGGATCGGAAAGACAAGAAGAAATGTCGGAATGAATATGGACAAATGTGAGAAAATTTAATATAAAATGTTGTTTCAAAATCATATTCATACATCCTGGTAGTTTTTCAGCTACAAGCTTCTCTCCTACAAAAAGGTGGACGAAGTTCTAAAACAGAATGGATACAAGTACCAGTGACATGGGGATATTATCGTGAGCCAAGGTTTCTAGTCATCCTTTGATCCTATCCCTGCCTGGGGAGAAGTCATAGTCAGGGTTTCACATCGAAAGAATTGTTTTTCAACGATAAGTTTAGAACTCTGCTAAACTGCACAAGGCACAGTTTGCGATAAATCTGGTACTTGTGCAGTCTAGACAAGCATCAAACTATTTGCAATGGGCCCTCGTTTGATGTGGAACCCTGGCTACTTCCCGTCAGCCAGGGATAAGCACGATTAGCGACTGGACTGAAACTATGGGCTCATGAGGGTACCTTGAAAGCCATCCCGACGGGGTCACTCAGATGTTCAATAAAGTGAAGCAGGAGAGCCAGAAGGGAAGAGACCAGGACTGTGGTGGCGAATACACAGCCCCACATCAGCCCAGAGAACGGGTAGAGAATGTTCCTCCAGCGGGGCAGTGGCGGTGGTTCACGCATTAGTAGCCCGAAGCTGTCCTGCCAGTACGGGTAGGTGAAATCAAAATCAGCAGCTCGGTCTGGGTTCGGTTGCAGTATGTTAAAAACGAGGTGCTTCTCCTCATATGCAAGTCCGCTTAACAGACCATTCCAAGTGCCATTCTTCTTCACTCCCCATACCACGGTTTCTTTCGGCTCAAGAGAAAATGTAAAGTTGACCTTGTCGGCTATCATCTGCAGAGTTTCCACCAGTGTTCCAACACAGCGGCCCTTTTTGTCATAGTACTGGAATGGTTGCGAATGACACAACATGGGTACCTTCAGCACGGAACCTCCGAAATCCCTAAAGCGAGGCGGAAATAGTGACTTACGACTGCTGAAATTATTAGGGTTCCAAGTTCCCAGCGGTGCCTTGGTCAGTGATCGGCCCTGGATGTTGGTGTGCATGGGGAGGCTGGTGTAGGCGTGGAGGCGTGTGTGTTCGCCCTGCCCAGCTATTGTCAACAGTAAGATGAAGTGGGAGCGCTGAACAATGGGCAGGCCAAGCACGGACGTGGTGTTGAGACTGGAGTTGAGGCAGAAGAGGACGAGGTAGCCGGGATTCCAGCGCCTGTTGGCTTCCAGCAGGAGCAGAAATGGTGTTGGGTCGGTGTGGAAGAGAACAAGGGCGGTAGTGAAGGCGCCTTTGGTGTGGCGGGCTGGGTGGACGGTGTGCAGGAGGGAGTGTTGGGAGGTGAGAAGAGCGGGTGTTAGTGAGTCTCCAGCTGCCGCCACGACGCCCCCCACGTCCAGTAGGCAATGACTGTAATTGTCGCTCACCACCAGGAGGTCGTGCCCACGCAGCGGGCCCAACACTAATTTGATCAGGGCATGCTCAGTGGCGACACTTAAGCCTGCGGGAGAAAAATGGGCTCTTTTACAGGAGTTTACTTGGCGTTAGTTTAACTCCTCTCTTGTCACACGTCAGAATGGTCTTGAATGATTTAATAACGAGTGCAAATCTTGAAGCCGTTTTCTCAGTGGTTAAGGTTTCCTAGTATCTCTTCTTTAACAGTTTTTTATTTTATTCTGCGGATGGAACGTTGGTATACCCTTTTAAGCCGATTATGCAATCCATACCGATAAGCTACTTATATGAATAACACACAAGAGAATCGTAAGGTGGTATATTCAAAACATATCTCTCAGGAAGAAATGCTAAGAAGATTCCTAATCCCACGGGAGTGCAGGCCTCGACGTAGTTAAGATGTGATTTTTCGGCTCACCTGACTGCGAGAAAAGTGTGATGAAGGAAGCAGACATGGCGGTGATGGCGAACAGGAAGAGAAGGAGGAGGGCGAGCTGACTCCTTGCTGGCGTCATGGCGAGTGAGGCTGCACCATTCGCTTTCTAACCACACCCACAGCCACACCCACTCCGCTTCTGTAAACACCCTGACCTTCTCTAGCGGTAAACGTATTCCACCCATGGCATGAATCAAAAGGCTTGAACTTTCTCTTCAGTTCCACACGTATGTTTTAGCTGGGGAGTTATAAAAATTGACGACTCCTTCTCAGCGCACAAACATTTCGACCTTACGTTGTCCTTTTTTTCTCAACACTGATTAGCTGCAGACGATGAGATCTGGTGATTATTTTACAACATGCTGCCAGAAAACCAGCCAAAACAAATTGCCATCAGCTCGGTTAGGCAAACTTCGAATTAGCTTTAGTCCCAGACATAACAACAAATCATGTTATTGTTTTCGCCTCTGTTTCTCCTCGATGAAGACAGTTTGAAATTTATCAGTAAGCAAGTGGTGAGAGTAGTTGCGTAGTCATATATATTCAGTTTCAATTTAGTACGCAGGATAGGGTTGCATTATTGTTTTCTCCTGTTTTACCATTATTTCTTGGATATTTTTACGTTCAGTTACAAAGAAATATCTATGGATTTCATATAAACCCAAACCAACATGACCTAACCTAACCTAACCGTAGAGCCACATCCTTCGGTCCTTCCTTGGTATCCTTAAGCCTTAAGTCTGACAAATATGAAAACGAAAAGTGGCTCATAAGGTTAGGCCACCCCTTGCCAGGTTTGAATTACGCTAAGCAAATGCAGCTTCCACCGTGTCAACATACAGTGCCGCGAACGTGCTGCACCAGGTCGCTCTGTAAATGGTAAGGATACTCATCGTTTCTCCTCTCATCCCCTGTGGGCATTGTCGTTATTTGGTATCGTTTCGGTGGGCTCTAACATTAGCCTCTCCGATATGGTGCTTCAATGTATATTTTGTGCTTTTTAACATCGAATGGTTCTAAGAGATTTTTGGAATAACAGAGATTAAATATAGCCTTAATTAGTTTCTTCACGACAGTAGATCTCCCTGAGCTTAATGAAATTGTTTGGAGGTGGCCTTGATAACACACACACACACACACACACACACACACACACACACACACACACACTGAAAAGATTAAGGAGGCAGGATATACAAACATTTGTAATAAGAGTTCCGCGGAATTACGGTAATAAGACGCCTAGACATTAGTACCGAGTGATGTGTTATGGCTTACCTCTCAGCCTCCACATCGTTCGCTGCTTGAGATAACTCTACTCCAAGTTGCAAGTAGTAATTGTAGTTGCAGTAGCAGCAACAGTAGTAATAACAGTAGTAGTGGTAGTAGTAGTAGCAGTGGCAATCCCAGGTTCATCTGAAGCATGGACTCAGTGGACTACAAGCTTAAACTATCCCTCTGCAGTTCCCCAACCTCCTTTCAAGGGATTAGGAAGTAGTTAAGGGATGCTAATATAGTCAGACAATGGAGCCGTCCAATTATATCGATGCCACCACGTGAAGGCACCAGTTACAAGAGACCTGTCGGTTGGATAAGTGGATTTTTTTTTAAGGCTAACTTTGTACAGTTATCCCTTCCAGAGTGCTAATAAGTTGGATAACATTCCTTAGAGGGTTAACATAAACATTAGCCTACTCTCATCCTAATTTATCTAATTCTGGGACGAAGGCTTATCAATCATAGACAGTCTTCGGTGAAAGTTATGCCTTGTCAAACGCGTAACCTCCTTAAGAAATTATGTAAGCCGAGCAAAACAACAGAATTCCTACCGTCATTACTAACCTTTGCCTAGTGTTTGTGTGCAAGTGCTCCTCATCACTTAGTAAGCTCCATTTTCTCCCAGCACATGCCATGCTTTGCCATCTCCTATATATTTTGCTTGACCATGCATGAATTTTTTGCCGGAATTGCAGCCTAGTTCATACCCTGTTTCAATTTTTTTTTTTTTTGGGGGAAATCACGTTAAGTACAGACCTTGTTTCAATTATGAGTGATACCTGGATATGTGTGTGTGTGTGTGTGTGTGTGTGTGTGTGTGTGTGTGTGTGTGTGTGTGTGCGCGTGTGTGTGTGTACATACTGTTTTAATCATGATAATTTAGATAGCCAGGGTGTCTGACTGGCAAGCCGGTGATGGAGTGAAAGGAAGAGACAGACAGGGAGCAAGATGTGAAATGAGTTAGGATATTTGCTGGGATGGGATTGACCAGCCCAACAGCCTGTAGGTCTTAATGGACAAAGACAGGAGAGGCCTTTGTCTCGAAGTGGACTAACTCTGGATGATGATAATGGTGATGATGATGATGATGATGATGATGATGATGATGATAATCAGTGTCTAGATGATGATGAAAATGATGATGATGATGATGGTGAAGGGTTTAGGTGATAATGATGATGACTGATGAAGTGTGTAGATGATGGTGATGATGATGATGATTGATGAAGGGTGTACATGATGATGATGATGATGATAATGATGCGACCTTAACACCAACTTTGGGATGAAGTCAAGGTCAGATTGATGATGACGGTGGTGGTGACAGAAGGATACCTGTGTAAAGTGACTGGAGAAAAGAGTGGCTGAACAAAACAAAAAAAAATGCTTAATACCGTGAAGCCCTTGACACAGCACAAATAGGACTGAGCAGGACGGCACCAAGAGAGAACCAGACCAAGAAGGTGGCTGTATGTGGTAAATGTGTTCCAAGCACTCGTAACTCGTACAGCATGGCAGACAGCGTCATCTACAAAGGCCATTTCGCTGGTATCTTTGTTGACAGACATGTGTAGCGAATGAGTCAGTAATATTTCGCTTAAGTCGCTAACAAGAGAGCGACTCTTTATATACGACTATTCAAGAAGCAAGAGTCAGTAACTTTCAAGTATAATACTGCGGTCTAAAAGTACAATTATCTTATGAAATAATCTTTATGTCCGATATCACAGTTTTCGATATACAGCGATACAGAGACTGTTGATCCAAACAGTACTCAGCAGTGCACGAAATCAGGCTAAAGGCTCCGGGAAGAGTGGTCATTAAGACACCTCACTTTTGATACTAAGAAAAGTTACGTTAAACACTCTAAGAGCCAATATCCCACTCTCCGTTTGCGGGCCCGAGAGTGTTGTGACGTCAAATTGATGGAGTTGCTATACAGTTTTAGAAACTTGTCCCACAAAGGAAAAACTTCATGTATAGCGCTTCCCATAACCAAAATATATGTTCCGTCATAGAACTGCTTCGGTAATTGGTCGCACCGCTCCCTCTCTCTCTCTCCTACTCACACAATGTCATGGAAAGTTCTTATCCTTATCCGGTAGACTTGCAGGGATTACATGGATGATATTCTCTTACCACATGTGTGTGTGTGTGTGTGTGTGTGTGTGTGTGTGTGTTTATGTATAGGAAGGAATTCGAGCGTGGCATCTCATGTTGTTGCAGTTGGCCTTATAATATGAGAGAAAGCTGTCTAGTTTCTCCCCTCCGCTACAGAAAACTTGGCTTTCCAGGTTGCACCATTCAGAAGAAGGCTCCAGGTTACTCCTGGACGGACTTTCGTGACCCTGTCCCCAGTTCTCGTCTCATGCCAGCCACTTAAGCCTTTGGACGTCTTTTATATTGCTTGCCAACACCTGGCGATTATATTCGGCTTAGGTGGGTGACATTTGGTGGTGACACACACACACACACACACACACACACACACACACACACACACACAAAGCAGATTCTAAAACATTGCTCCACCGCTTTGGAGATTAACCCTTCTCACCCTGAACATATTACATTTATTCATGACCCTACCATACCATATTGTTCTATTTGAGACGGCACCCTAGTAGTCTGAAGGCTAATGGAGGCTGTGTCTGCCCTCTAGTTTAACAATATTTTTCTTGGATGAATATAACTCTTTGGATGTTGTAAGAATATAACAGAAAAGACGTCACGCAACGTTGGATGTTGTATAATATAACAGAAAGGACGTCACGTACTTAAGGAGGCACTCGATATATAGGTTTAGTTTTCTGCAGTTCTCTTGCTTGTAACATATATTCTCTGTTATTCTCATATATTTTACCTACGATATTTTTCCTTTTTTTAAACTCAAGAAGTGTGTTTTCAGCTCACTAGCATTCTTAATTTTTCTTATACAGTATATTCTTGCTTTTTAATGCTCTCCCGTTCCTGTTGCTAGATACTGCACAATTACATATAAGAGTTAGAAGCAGAGTTAAAATGATGATGATGATGAATTCTGTCTCAGCTGCTTCATATTTTTGTGTGCCTCTGCCCCTCGCCGTCCTCGTTTCCTCAAGGTTCTCCATCTCTTCCTACTCCCCACCAGCTTTAAAAAAAAAAAAATCGGTGAACACTTTAGGCCAACTAGGTCTTTAATCTCCATTGCCACGATTCTCCCTCTCATCCACTTCCCCTCCACGTAGCCTGATGACCTCACTCCACGCCTCTAGTCTCTCAGTAACACTCTCAGCTCTGTCTTTCATCTCACTCTTGTACGTGTCCATCTATCTGTCTGTCTGTCTGTCTGTTGCTTGGTCATATCTCGCGAGCATAATTATTTGGACTGGCAGCAATAACCAAATTTCTGCGCAAACTTTCTTTGGTTAAGTTTTTATTTATTATTCCAATCCAGTCCGATTTCTAACATCTACATTCAGTTTTATCCATGTACTCCTCCTCCTTCAGCTCTCTTAACTATGCCATTTTCTCTATTTTTTTTTTTAATCCCTTGAGTCACTTACTTGCTCTTTCATGGAAAAGATCAAACATTATGTTCACTAGGATGGAGAAAGGTAAGTGCCATTTTTTTTTCTCATGCTATAAAATACCAGCAAAATATTATGCTACTTAAACTCCTTTACTGCAGACACATCATTTGTATTTTATTTCCTTTACCACCGACGATTTTCTGAGATCCCGGACCGGACATTCTGACGTGAGATTGTTTGGCGATATCCATTGGTACGTGGGAGGGTTGCTGGGCCTTCAGAGAACAAACTTGCAAGATGATATCCAGAATCGATGCAAGGAAAATAAAAAAAACAAAAAAAACAAAGCGTCACTGGGGAAGAATCGGGTTGCACCGAGTGTGAGAGGATGAAGGGGAGTGAGGAGCGACATGAAAGGATCAGCAGGTAGTAAAGGATAACGAGGCAGGAGGGCAAATCCCAGAGAGAGGATTTTGAATCTTTGGTCAAATGCACGTGGGCTAAGGCAACTACTTAACACATATTTCTTAATTATCCATTTTGCATCTTACACATTCATTCTGTTACTCGTTAACTACTTCTAAATATCGCCCACAAAAGCTAACACAAGGCCATATTAACGTGCTGTACTGTATGCAAAAATAATAACATACAGGAATACGGGGAATATTAACGTGTTTAATCAAAGAAGAAACATACCAAGCGACATCAACGTGCAGCATGAAAGAGGAATCACAGAAAACAATAATAAGATACTGTAGTAAGGTGCTGAATGAAAAAAATAAGCTACACTCCTCTCGCCTACGCTTTATCCATACATTTGTCCTTCTGCAGCTTATTTCACGTAGATCATTGGAAGGATAAGATAATGCTACTGCTCACCGTCTTTTCAGCAGAACTTCGTCATGACTAACACCATATTCTGCTATTAATCTCTTGTTACAACTCAGGCTTCACGATAGAGAGATGATAATTGTAGTCAAAGTTAGAGTAAGTACAAGAAAACAGGTTCATTTGACGGGAGCAATATATTTACCAGTATGGGGGTGCGGTGACAAGGAGCCTCCACACCCACACGAGAATACAAGCTCCTTTGGAGAGACGGATAGAATAAACAAGCTGTATCTGAAGGAAGGGCCACAACTATGAGAAATCGTTGTTTGTGGGAACTGTAAGTACTATATGCTTTATCAACATAGGCCAAAATGCCAACTGCTACAGGGCTATAATTGATGATGATCCTATGGGAATTTATGAGGGAGACCATTTTCATCCATAAAGATATCAGTAACTCTCGTTCCATAGCAGCCCAGGTTTGGTCACAAGTTAATAGAGCAGTTTTTACGTAGAACTTCCTCATATATCACATCCCAGAATTATACCCATACCTCCAGAGACAACCTGTATATCCACAAGGAAGTGTGGTGCCAAGGATCCTCCACACCCACGTGAATATACTTCCTTTGACGAAACGTGCCATTCACCCTCGTATTGGCTGGGCCTCATGATCTCTGGGTCCCTCAAGAACCTTCCTCTCATATTACCCCGACGACTAATCAAAGGGAATTAAAGGTGGCACCACCTGACCTTGACCCGCTCTATGTGCATTCACACGAATTTGTTTTTATTCGTTTTTTTTTTTTTTTAGCGTGTGAGAGACTTATCAAACTAGAGGGATCAGGTATAGTCTTTATCCATTTTCTTCCGCTGAGGTACTGGAGAGGGCCGCCTTCCCGTGGTGGCAGGGATATAACCAGGGGGATTCACTACCCAGGTATACGAATGTCCCTTATCTACCTTCCTTTCCCCCTCCCCCCCCAAAAAAAAAAAAGGATGAGGATGGACTGCCAGGGAAAGGCAACTTCAGCCCGCAGTCCACTGGGTTCACCTACACCAACAACTACAACTACTACCGATACCACTACAGCTATTACTACTGCAACTACCCCCAATGTTGCAATTGTACAAATCCGACCAAAACTGAATATAATCGTCAGGACGTGGCAAATATTGATTAATACAGGACTTCTCTAGGTCACTGGGAAATCAACCAGGCACCATATAACCTTGACCAGCCCCGTGACGTCCTCCACTTAAAATTGAGTCTCTACTGAGCCGAATAAAGCCCTTTGGAAGTAGCAAGAAGAAATTTACTGGGAAAATCATCGTTGGGAATGGGTTCAAATTCGGCTCGCTCAAATTGGCCCCGCTCCATGAATGCAGATAAAAAAAAAAATTTGGTTTAAATCATCTTGCGCAGTGACTTCATTACCAGTTATTGGAAATTTACGATGCAGTGGAAACAGCACCTTCCCCCCCCCCTTAAGAAAAAAAGCAGTTTTGGCAATGATGCAATGAATAGCCCAATACACGGCCGCTCCCTGAACAAACGCTGCCTTTGGGATATTGGCGTGATGTATGGCCATTGGAGCAGATAGAAGAGATTTAGATGAGAAGACTTGCTGTTTACATGCGTTTGATGATAATGTTGATGGCGATGATGATGATTATGATGACTGTGGCAGTGGTAGTGATGGTGGTGGTGGTGCATGGTGATGATGGCGATGATGATGATGGTTAGCTTATTATGATGATGGTGATGGTGGTGTCAGTGGGGATGATATTGGTATCTTGCTTGGTCATCATACTTATTTGTGCTGTTGGTCGAAATTATGAGGTTGAAGGTGATGGTTATGATGTTAACGGTAAAGGTGGTGATGACTAATTGATGATGATGATGAAAATATCCTGCTTGCTATTCGGATTTGGGAGAAATATTGGGTTGATTATGATAGATGATGGTGATGATGATGGTGATGATGATGATAATGATGATGATGTCTTGGTTGTTCATTCATCCATTAGTGGTGGTAACGATAATCACACTGCTTGTAAGATAATAGCGTATGTTATGGTCAACAAAGCAGATAATGGCGATTTAGGAGAGACTGTTAGTAATACTGGATGATTTTGGGATTTCCCGGATGATGGTGATGAGGGTGATGCTGTTGCGGTTGCTTTTTCCACTTAATTGATACTGATATTGATGATGACGGTGGTGATGGTGGTGGTGATGTTCCTGCTATTGATGATGATGATGATGATGATGGTATTGGTTGTGGATGTGTTAATGGTGATGATGATTCTCCTCTCTCTCTCTCTCTCTCTCTCTCTCGATATATACGCGTGTGGGAATAATAGAATAGAACTGAACAAATAAAGTCAAAAGAGCACCCGTACATGAACTACAGCTTTCAACTTTTACCGCTTTAATCCCCGCCTAACACGGCCAGTCTGCTGTCATTACGGCCATGAACAGAGACACTAACAGGCCGGGGCAGGACGTGGATGTGTGTCAGGATTTGGTCGCTTGAATCTTCCTGTATGGTGACGGTAAATCCGCACACACACACACACACACGCATACACGCACACACGGAAGCATCTATCAACACACACACACACACACACACACACACACACACACCAAGGACGTATCAAGGGCTGTACGAGGGATGTTTTCCAATACGTAAACATACTCAGCCAAGACTGTTGAAAGTAGGAGGGGAGGGAGGGAGGGAAAGGATGAA
>JAGKTI010010014.1:0-29465 GCA_018397915.1 Birgus latro
TTATCATCCCCCATCCTCTCCACATGTCCAAACCACCTCAGCCTACCCCTCCTCATCACAACACCAATACACTGCAGTACCATCCTACCTCGTAAACCCAGCCCCCCCAGGCCTTGCACGCAGGAACGCACTGCACATCCACCTAATCATTGTCATTTCTGTACGTTTAAACCTGCGAATATCGTCTTCCTTTACTGCCCAGGTCTCGCTACCAAACAACATCACACTCCTTACACATGCTGCATACAAAGACCCCTTAGCACGTAAGGAGAGTCCTTTCAATGTCAGGAGAGGCAACAGCTCCCTGAACTTCTTCCTACCACTTCTCACCCTAGCAACCGAGCTAACTCCAGCCCCACCTCCGGCACATTACATGTCTCCCAAATAACGAAACTCCTCCACTCACTCAAGAGACTCACCTGCAAGTTCAACCCTCTCATTCCTAACAATCTCCACCTGCTCTCACCGACACGCCGCACACATGAAATCAGCATCATCTCGCAGTCTACCTCTAATACCACTACATCTCCTGTGCACCCACTTATCACAAACACTACACAAGATGGAATTACTTCCCACACCCTTGTGACAGACTGCACATGCCCACTCTCCCTCTCCTCTGATTGTACCACCACCAACCCTAGATATCATCACTTTTGTTTTATCTGCATTTACCCTTAAGCCCTTGTACCCCATACCATCTCTCCACTTCTTAAATCTTTCCTCTGCCTGCTTTTCATTCTCTGCAATCAACACCAAATCATCAGCATACAACATCTCCCATGGGAGTCCATCTCTGAAGTCATGTGAGAGGGCTTCAAGCACCATGATAAATATCAAGGGACTCAAAACTGACCCCTGATGCACACCAACATTCACGGAAAACTCATCACTCAAAGCTCCATTCACTCTTACCTGGGTGAGAGCACCCATGTACATGGCCATCACCACCCTAACCAGCCACTCTTCCAACCCTAGCTTTCTCATTGCCCATTTCACCACCTCTCTAGGGACTCTGTCAAAGGCCTTTTCCAAATCAACAAAAACAAAATACAATTCCCTTTTCTTTCCAATATATTTTTCCTGAAGCTTTCGAACAATGTTTATGGCATCAGTGGTCCCCTTGCCTGGCATAAATCCAAACTTCATCTCATCGATATTCACTCTTTCTCTAATCATACCTTCTAGAACTCTCTCCATTACTTTTATTATCTGATCTGAGAGTTTTATTCCTCTGTAATTTCCCTTTTCCAGGGCATCACCCTTTCCTTTGTACACATTTACAATTACACTCTTCTGCCAATCATCTGGGACAACACACTCATATATAATCATATTTATCAAGTCAGTGACTAACCTCACCCCAGTATCTCCTGAGACCTTCAACATTTTGGCAGTCAACCCAGACACACCTGCCGCCTTCCCCACCCACATCCTGCCTATTTCCTGACTCACAGTAGCAGCGTCAATCAAAGGCCAAGTGCCAAACACTGGATCTGCTGGCTCCAAACCTTTTTTGTCCCAATCAAACTCCTCATTCAACAATCGGCTATAATGCTCTCTCCATGCATCTTTAATATCCTCACTGTTCACCACTACCCTTCCATCATCATTCTTCACACACTGCTCACCTACAATGTCCTGATTATCCCTCTTCACCTGATTTGCCACGCTAAAAATCATATTTTTCCTTTCTCCATGATTTAGATTATCAAGTAAAAGTCTCTGTGACTCAGACTTTGCCCCGTATACCTCTCTTCTAGCCCTGTGCTTGGCAGCCAAGTACTCCTCCCTGTTACCACCATTCTTCCATTCCCGGAAAAGCCTTCTTTTCTCCTTAACTGCAGCTTCTACACCCTCATCCCACCACCAAGTTACTTTATGTCTTGGTGGGCCTCTTGTCCAACCACATATTGCATCGGTAACTCTCAAGAGGTTGTTCTTAAGGGCTCTATACTGTTCATTAATGCCTCTATCTATGGCTTCCTGTTCAGCCACCACTCTCCTCATCTCACTATAAAAGGCATCCCTTACTGATTGGTTTCCCAGCTTCCATATTTTCCTCCTAGGTACATATGTCCTCCTTCTCATCACTCGTTCCTTAAGCACCATGTCACAAATCAACAGTTTGTGCTGCTGCACACACTCCTTGCTTCCTATAACTTTAACATCCCTTACTAACCTCCTATCAATCCTCCTGACCAGAAAATAATCTATCTGACTACTATTTCCCCCGGACTCGTACGTAATCAACCGGCTGATTCTTTTCCTAAAATGTGTGTTGCACATAATCATGTCCATAGCCTCCCCAAACTCGAGTATTCTTTCCCCTTCCGCATTCCTCACACCATATGCACATCCTCCATGGACTCCTTCATAACCTTGAGCTGCTTCACCCACATGACCATTTAAATCCCCTCCCAGAACCACTACCTCATCATCACCCATATCACTCACTACACGTATTAAATCATCCCAAAATCTATCCTTCTCTGCTTCATCCAATCCTACCTGTGGAGCATATGCCGATATAACTGAAATCATTTTCTTAGCAATCAAAATTTTCACTACTAATATCCTATCACTTACTCTCATAACATTCATGACATATTCCACCTATTTCTCTGCAACCAACACACCCACACCCCCATATCCGTCAGTTCCCCCCTGCCCAAACAACTTATAGTAGCAATCCTTCCCAACAGTCTTTCTGGCTGATCCACCCCTGTACCGGACTTCCTGCAAACATGCCACATCCACCCACCTCCTACTGAATGCCTCAACGACTTCCCCTGCTCTTCCTCTTAAACATCCCACATTCCACGAACCCACCCTAAACCCCCTCGGTGATTTGCTGTCCTTAGGCTTGCTTTGATCCTAATACTTGCAAGTCATAGTCGGTAAGATAAAGGGGGGTAAACATTCCAAAGGCCCGACCCATTGCACAGACCCAGGTCCAGGCAATGGATCTGGGACCCCTAGCCCACCAGCTTACCAGTGGCTGTGGTAGTGGCCTCGGGGCACCCTGCTAGGACAGCTGCAGGGACACCCTCCAAGCTCGGCTTGGCACTGCAACTGCCCCGCTGTTATACACCCACTGATAGGGCAGCCTCCTGGGGCGCTACTCCCGGGTTCGGGCCTCTCTGTATTGAGCGGAAGCGGCAGCCTGGGAACCGCAGTGCCCTGTACCCTCTAGCACAGGTTCGAGCCCGATCTTGTCCCGGACCCATGAACTATGCCGGCGGAACCACAGTCAAGCCTCCCCCCAAAGTCCACCATTAGGTAGCGGGGGCAAAGTTTTCTGGCCGCATGCCCTTGCTGGTGTCAGCCCCTGTAACGTAGTGGGATACGTTGTGTAATATGTAAAGCGCATGTGGTGAAGTGAAGTGCATAGGATAGTTAGAGGAAATGTTTGGGAGAGTATGCTGGTCTACTCTCCATGTTACTGTCTCATTGAAAAGGTCAGCAAAGGGGGATGGTTAGGTAGCTAGTGAAACAGGAGCTCCAGCTCTCCCTATCACCAGCATTCCCATTCCCCTTGGAAGTACTACCCTGTTCGGCCCGTGCTACAGCCTCCTCGTCGCAAAATCAAAATCTCGCAAAATTCAAACAATTAAATATATGAAATAAAGGCAAATTGGTCGACATCACCCCAAGGTAAGCACTTTTTCCCACTCTTTCTCTCGACTCTACCTCTTAATTTTACGATGATAAATGAAACAAACCCGAACTGATGTACTGTACAGTGATATTAATGAGAAAACATCATAGGTAAGAAACATATAAAAAAAAATGCATTTTCACTGATGTGAAGATTGGCTTGGTGTACGGGACTGGTGGCGGGGCGAGGCTTGGCTATGTTCGCCCCGCGGGGCCTAAGTCATCACTATCACTGTTGGCAGATATTTCCACATCTTGCTTTGTTTTTTCTGCCTCTCTCATGAATCCTTCGAAGTCAGAATCGTCACTGGGGTCATCAGAATGAAAAAGGTTAGGGATGCTAGGTTCGCTGGCTGCTTGGGGAGGGGTGGCAGGACGGCTGGTCGATGGGGCAGGGTCTCTTGGGGTTCTCATTAATTTTGTGATTAGAGACTGATTCCTCTTGTTAACCCCATCTCTTTGTAGGCCAGCATAAAAATGATGGGCCCTGTCAACACCGTGGCATGCTTCCTGAGCCCTAAATTGTCACATTCGTTGTTCACGATGGTTTTTTTCAGCTGGTCAGTGACGGCGAGAATATTGGCCAGGTTATGCATTGTTAATTCCGCTTCACTTTTATGCTGACCTCCACAGAGATGGGGTTAAGAGGGAGCAGTCTCTAATCATAAAATTCAAGAGAACCCCAAGAGACCCTGCCCCATCAACCAGCTGTCCTGCCACCCCTCCCCAAGCATCCAGCGATTCTAGCATCCCTAACCTTTTTCATTCTGATGACCCCAGTGATCATTCTGACTTCGAGGGATTCATGAGAGAGGCAGAAAAAACACAGCAAGATGTGGAAATATCTGCCAACAGTGATAGTGATGACGTAGGCCCTGCGGGGCCACAGTAGCCAAGTCTCGCCCCGCCACCAGTCCCGTAAACCACGCCAGTCTTGACATCAGTGTAAATGCATTTTTTTTTTTTTTAATGTTTCTTACCTATGATGTTTTCTTATTAATATTACTGTACAGTACATCAGTTCATGTTTGTTTCATTTGTCATTGTAAAATTAAGAGGTAGAGTCGAGAGAAAGAGTGGGAAAAAGTGCTTACCTTGGGGTGAAGCTGACCAATTTGTAGTCAGCACTGCCTCACTTGCCACTGAACCTGATGTGTTTAAACCCCTTCCTTTTGAGGAACTGGCATAGCCACCCATTCGATGCCTTGAAAGGTTTTGTTGGAGGATTAATGGCTTTTTTAAGGCACATGTGATGGAATATCTTTGCCTGCTCCCTTATATGGCGCCCATCTAATGAAACCCCTTCCTTTTCCTTTCTTTGAATGTTGAGAGCAAGATATCTTTCCATTTTTATTAACACTTCTTTGTTGTCCACCAGCATTCTACCATCAAATTGAGCACCTCCATAGTTATTTGCTGCTTGCTTGATTTGTTCACTGTTCTTTAAAATCATTCTCACTGTCGATTCACCAACACCAAACTTCTGACCAATAGCAGAATTACCTTCACCTGCTTTTTTCCTTTCAATAATTTTTAGTTTGGTTTCCAAAATTATTTTCTTGTTCTTCTTACCTGTTGGCGCCATGATAGCACTCGTGCAAGGTTAGACTGCTGGGGTATTGCGAGGAGCACCACGAAATTGTGAGTGTCAGTGACCTTGGTTGGAAACAGGTGCAAACAAACGTGGTGGGGCGGCAGACCACTGAACTAGGAGGCTCAGTACGCCCAATGAACCATGACATCATTACTCAGGGTGGCAAAGTAGTGTGGGAAGATGACTCTCCCACCACTCGACCTCGAAAAGTGTGTGATCAGTTGCAAAGTTCATAAATGTTAAAAAATACATGACTTTTGGAACTACCTCGCAAAATTGGTGAATCGCAAAGTTAAAGTTTGCAAAGTTGAAGGATGTACTGTATATGAGTGTGTTGTCCCACATGATTGGCTGAAAAGTGTAATTGTAAATATGTACAAAGGGAAGGGTGATGCCCTGGAAAGGGGAAATTATAGAGATATAAAGCTCTTAGATCAGATAATGAAAGTAATGGAGATAGTTCTAGAAGGTATGATTAGAGAAAGAGTGAATATCAATGAGATGCAGTTTGGGTTTATGCCAGGCAGGGGGAGCGCTGGTGCCATATTCATTGTTCGACAGTTTCAGGAGAAATATATTGGAAAGAAAAGGGAATTGTATTTTGTTTTTGTTGATTTGGAAAAGGCCTTTGACAGAGTCCCTAGAGAGGTGGTGAAGTGGGCATTGAGAAAGCTAGGGTTGGAAGAGTGGCTGGTTAGGGTGGTTATGGCCCTGTTTGTGGGTGCTCGCACCCTGGTAAGAGTGAATGGAGTTTTGAGTGATGAGTTTTCCGTGAATGTTGGTGTGCATCAGGGGTCAGTTTTGAGTCCCTTGTTGCTTGAAGCCCTTTCATGTGACTTCAGAGATGGACTCCCATGGGAGATGTTGTATGCTGATGATTTGGTGTTGATTGCAGAGAATGAAAAGGAGGCGGAGGAAAGATTTAAGAAGTGGAGAGATGGTATGGGGCACTAGGGCTTAAGGGTAAATGCAGATAAAACAAAAATGATGATATCTATTGTTGGTGACGGAACAATCAGAGGAGAGGGAGAGTGGCCATGTGCAGTTTGCCACAAGGGTGTGGGAAGTAATTCCATCTTGTGTAGTTTCGTTTTCGTTTTTGAAGGCTCCAACGTGCTTGCATGTGTCGGCCTTGGTCACCTAATGGCGGCTCTCCACGTTGCTCGATCCCTGGCAGCCTCCCTGTTCAGTCCGTTAACCCTTACGTCACACTTAATGACCTCGTCCCATGTCTTTCTCGGTCTACCCCTCCCAACCCCTCCCCCAATATTAACACCTCTCACCCTCTGTACCCAATTATCATCCCCCATCCTCTCCACATGTCCAAACCACATCACCCTACATCTCCTCATCACAGCACCAATACACTCCAGTCCCATCCTACCTCTCAACTCTTCCATCGTAGTGTTTGTGATAAATGGGTGCACAAGAGATGTAGTGGTATTAGAGGTAGACTACGAGATAATGCTGATTTCATGTGTGTGGCGTGTCGGGGAGAGCAGGTGAAGATTGTTAGGCGTGAGAGGGTTGAACTTGGTGGTGAGTCTCTTGAATGTGTGGAGGAGTTTTGTTATTTGGGAGACATGTTATGTGCTGGATGTCGGGCTGGAGTTAGCTCAGTTGCTAGGGTGAGAAGTGGTTGGAAGAAGTTCAGGGAGCTGTTGCCTCTCCTGACATTGAGGGGACTCTCCTTACGTGCTAAGGGGTCTTTGTATGTAGCATGTGTTAGGAGTGTGTTGCTGTATGGTAGTGAGACCTGGGCAGTAAAGGAAGAGGATATTCGCAGGTTGAAACGTACAGAAATGACAGTGATTAGGTGGATGTGCAGTGCGTCCCTGCGTGCAAGGCCTGGGGGGGCTGGGTTTACGATAGAAGAGTTGAGAGGTAGGATGGGACTGGAGTGTACTGGTGTTGTGATGAGAGGAAGGCTGAGGTTGTTTGGACATGTGAAGAGGATGGGGGATGATAAATGGGTATGGAGGGTGAGAAGTGTTAATATTGGGGGGGGTGGGAGCGGTAGACCGAGAAAGACATGGGATGAGGTCATTAAGTGTGACTTAAGGGTTAAGGGACTGAAGAGGGAGGCTGCCAAAGATCGAGGATCATGGAGAGCCGCCATTAGGTGACCGGGGCTGATGCATGCAAGCATGTTGGAGCCTTCAAAAACGAAACTAAACGAAACGATATATATATATATATTTAAAAAAAAAAGAAGAAAAACATCCAGTACAGAGCCTCCGTGGTCGAGATACAATCAAAATTTTTGCTTATGCGACCGCCATCATGCAAGCTTGGTCTTTTGTTTGTTCGAATATGGCCTTTGAACTCGGTTACTATTGGGTGTGTTATTGGGGTTGAGGCAGCATGTGTAGTGCAGCAAAGTGAAATATCTACCAGTTTAGATGAATTGGAAACTTATTTTTAGACTTTGCTGAGTGGGTGACCCTTGACCAAAAATGCACTCCCATTGAATGCATTATGGTATATGATAAATCATGTGATGGATTTATTCAAAGTCATCCTGTTTGGAAAACAAGGGTGTGGTGTATTGTATTGTGCATTTATAATCCCATAAACTTTCATATGTTCATGATAATATGACAGATGTTATATGTATTCTCTACTAATTTTTACTTTTCTATTACCTGCAGCAATGAAGGAGCAGGTTGATGCATCCCCTCGCACCCCAACCTCCAGCTGGTCTGGATATGGATTTAGTAAGAGTATGCCTGGTTTCATGCTCCGCAGCCAGTTGCATCATGCACGGCCAAATCAGGTTTCAAGCAAGCATTCTGTTTTGTGTGATCAGTCTTTCTTTTTATCATACACTGTGGTAATGCTGTTGTACATGTTCTGTCTGTTTCTAGCCAAACACCTTTATTCCAGAGAAGTTTGTTTATGTACTTGTTCTCTCTCTTGCCAGACACCTTAATCCTACTGGGGTTTGCCTCCGATAAATCTCTTCCCCTTGTCTTGTCCTTCGTCATGAGACTGCTATCCCTTCCAGTCACACCACCTTCATTGATATCCCATTCCACCCTGATCCTCTACCTCATCATCAGTCTCTCTTTCCTCTTCTCCCCCAGCGCTCACACAGGAGATGGGAATTTGGCTTGGTTATCTTATTTTTCTTTTTTCTAGCAGGGAACTTTCTTGTGGGCTTCTGGCCTTTGGTTCCTTTTTCCTTGCATTAAAAAAAAATCTTTCTGTCTATCTGTCTGTCAGTATACCTAGGATGCTTCCCCCAAAGAAATGGAGGTAGCTGGGGCAGGACTACACACTCCCAATATACTCATCCAGACACACACATTTATTTGTATCTTAGCCCCAAGGGGAGAAGAGACAGATTCTCACCGCATCACACCACATGAGGGTTAATTGCACAGTGCTTTTGGTGACTTCCGCAGCAAGGTGCGACAGCAGAGCTGGTTTACCCCTGCCACATCGTAATGGACCCATCCCCTTACCCATACCTGACCTGATCAGCTGATCAGATCAAATGTGGCAGAATATCTCCTCAGAGCCATGTCATCATTTATTCATTCACAATTTCCAGTCATTCCTATTACGAGCAGCCACTCTTCCTTGCTCAACGGACATCCCTCTCACATCCAGTGCACTCTTCAAACAGTCCATCCATCGTATTTGTGGTCTTCCACTCAGCCTTACACCTCTCACATCTGATCCAGTCATCTTTTTCACCAATTGCTCATCATCCATTCCCTCCATATGCTCAAACCATTGCAACACACACTGCTCAGCTTGATCAGCCATCTCCCACATAATTCCAGTTCTCCTTCGCACTTCATCATTTCTCACTTGATCCATACACGTCACTCTGCTCATACTTCTCAGACACCTCATCACCGTTGCATTCAAACTTTTCCTCTCTTCTACACCCATATTCCATGAATACAGTCGGTATCACTACACCCTCATACAGCCTTCTCTTTACATTCATTCGAAGCAAACAACATCTAAACACTTTTTTCATTCCCCCCAACACCTTTCCTACTTCATTCATTCTAAAGTTCACTTCTACATCTATTATTCTATTCGCAGCAACATGTGATCCTAAATACTTAAAACACTCTACCTCCTCAAGCAGCCCCCATTCTAAACTGTATATTCATCCTCCTACCATCTACCAACCTCGTACACTTCATCACTTTACTCTTATTCTCATTTACTCTCAATTTCCTCCTTTTCTAAACTCCTCTACCAACTGTCTCAATCTTTGCTCCGAATCAGCCACCAATGCAGTACCATCGGCAAACAGCAGCTGATTCAGATTCCACTTTCTACCATCAGCATTCACCAGACTCAAACCTCCACTTAACACTCTTGCATTCACCTCCCTTACAACACCATCCATATAAATATTAAACAACCAAGGCTACATCACACATCTCTGCCACAGCCTCACTCTCACGAGAAGCCAGTCACTCACAGTATTTCCCACTCTTACACATGCTGTACTGTTTACATAAAAACTTTTCTCTCCTTTTAGCAACTTACCATCAAGTCCATATGATCTCAAAAAGTCCACAAAGCCTCTCTGTCAGTTCTGTCATACATTTTCTCTAAATCCATAAACATCCAAAACGCAAGCTTACCTTTCGCTTAATATTTTTCACACAAATGTCTCACAGCAAACACCTGATCCACGCATTCCCTCCCTCTCCTAAAGCCACACTGCTCATCACCAATGACTTCCTCCGTACTCTCTCTAACTTTCTTAACACTTTACCGTAAAACATACCTACAACACTCAACAGACTTATACCCCTAAAATTAGTACACTCATACTTATCACCCTTACCTTTATACAACTGAGCCACACAAGCACTTGCCCAGTCAACTTATACCATACCTCTTACAAAACACACATTCAACAATCTTACTAACCACTCAATAATAGTTGCTCCACCTTTCTGGCATTCCACAGCACACCCATCCATATCTGCATCTTTTCCTGCATTCATCTCCTTTACTTCATCCTGCACTTCCTCCATCATGATCAAAGAATTATTCAACTGTCCCAACACTTTTATTCCTTGCACCCCTCCATCTGCTATAATCTCAGCCTCCCTTTCCTCCTCTACATTTAACAGTCTTTTAAAATACTCTGCCCATCTCTTCCTTACTGCATCCATCTCATTTAACATCCATTCCTCCTCTTCTTTTACTCACTCTTCCTTCTCATACTCTCTCTTTCACACCCTTTTCACCTCGTTCCAAAACATTTTCTTTTTCTGTTGAAAATTCTCAGTCAACCTCCTACCCAACCTCTCATCTGCTGCCAATTTAGCATCATGCACAGTCCTTCTCGCTCTATTCCTCTTTTCCTTATACCTCTCATATGACACTTCATCCTTCCTCTGCAACCACAATTCATATGCACGTCTTTACTCAGCCACAGCTATACTTACTTCCTCGCACCACCATTCACTTCCCTCTCTTATGTCACCACCCATTTGTCTCAAACCCACACCTCTTCTGCATGCCCCACCACAGCACTCATAAACAACTGCTATTCCTCCTCCACACTGCCATTTTCCTATTCTTTCACTGTGTTCCACTCATCTTTCAACTTCTCCTGATACTCTTTCATTTTCTCTGTCTTATCCAACTCACTCACTTTCAAAACCTCCATGCTACATCTAACTCTCCTAGCTCTCTCCCATCTATTAGCTACTCTTAACTTTCCCCCCACAAGGTAGTGGTCAGACATACCTCCACTCTCCCCTCTCAAACCTCTCACATCCAAACAACCTTCCTATTACATTTCTGGACACAACCACATAGTCCATCAATGCTCAGTCAACAACCTTTCCACCCTCCTGTCTCACCCATATATACTTATAAATATCTTTCTTTTCAAACAAGGTATTTCTAATCACCATCTCGTGCTCAACACACATCCCTGTCATTCATTCCCCATTATCATTTCTTCCAGACACTCCATGCATACCAACTACACCTTCAACTGCTATATTTCCCACTCTGGCATTCAGATCTCCCATCATTACCACAGATAGAAGGATAGAAACTGTAAGAGGGCAATTTAGAAATTAAAGATTTATGCCAGACTTGATTGAAAGCCTTTGAGATGTCAAGCGCAATGGCAAAGCTTTCGCCAAAGTCCCAAAAGGAGGATGACCAGGAGTCTGAAAGGTAGGTGAGAAGATCGGCAGTGGAGTGTCCCTGACGGAACCCGTACTGACGATCAGAAAGAAGGTTGTGATAGGGAAGATGCTTTAAAATTTTTCTGTTAAGACACAGGATGTTAAAGCAATTGGAATCGTCTAAAGTGGAATTGGAGGAGAAAGTCTGAGGAAAGAGATCGACTTTATCAGTAGAAGAAATAGCTACAGAGCCATCAGAGTAGAAAAGAGGAGGGAAGGATGATGAGGTAAAGTTGTTAGAAAGGTTTTTGGCAAGGTGTCAGAAGGAGTGTGAAGAATTTGAGTTGGAGAGTTGGGAACATTTAGTGCGGATGAAATTAGTTTTAGGAGAACGAAGAACAGACTTAGCATGATTCCGGGCAGAAAAATAAGAAAGATGTGATTCAGGGGTGGGTTGGCTCCGGTACCTTTTGTTGGCCCCCTCCTTGTTGCGGACAGCATTACAACAAGTGTGATTAAACCAAGGCTTTTTTGCATTAGACAAAGGATATGAGAAAGGAATGTATGCTTCCATGCCTGAGAGAACAACCTCCGTAATACGTAAGGCACACTCATATGGCTCCAGGCCATGGAAGCAATAATCATTCCAGGGAAAATCAAAGAAGTACTGTACTGCCTGAGGGCCTCCCAATCCGCAGCTCCAAAGTGCCATAGATGACGTTTCTTTGGAGGATCCCCAGCCTGCACCGGAGCAATAGGACAAGATAAGATAATAAGGTTATGATCGGAGGAGGCCAACGGAGAGAAAAGATTAACAGTGTAAGCAGAAGGATTATTTGTTAGGAAAAGAAGGGTTGATAGGAGATTAGTGAGGGATGTTAAAGTTATAGGAAGCAAGGAGTGTGTGCAGCAGCACAAACTGTTGATTTGTGACATGGTGCTTAAGGATCGAGTGATGAGAAGGAGGACATATGTACATAGGAGGAAAACATGGAAGCTGGGAAACCAATCAGTAAGGGATGCATGCCTTTTATAGTGAGATGAGGAGAGTGGTGGCTGAACAGGAAGCCGTAGATAGAGGTGTTAATGAACAGTATAGAGCCCTTAAGAACAACCTCTTGAGAGTTACTGATACAATATGCGGTTGGACAAGAAGCCCACCAAGACATAAAGTAACTTGGTGGTGGGATGAGGGTGTAGATGCTGCAGTTAAGGAGAAAAGAAGGCTTTTCCAGGAATGGAAGAAGGGTGGTAACAGGGAGGAGCACTTGACTGCCAAGCGCAGGGCTAGAAGAGAGGTATACAGGGCGAAGTCTGAGTCACAGAGACTTTTACTTGATAATCTAAATCATGGAGAAAGGAAATATATGATTTTTAGGGTGGCAAATAAGGTGAAGAGAGATAATCGGGACATTATAGGTGAGCAGTGTGTGAAGAATGATGATGGAAGGGTGGTGGTGAGCAGTGAGGATATTAAAAATGCATGGAGAGAGCATTATAGCCGATTGTTGAATGAGGAGTTTCATTGGGATAGAGAAGTTTTGGAGCCCACTGATCCAGTGTTTGGCCCTTGGCCTTTGATTGACACTGCTACTGTGAGTGAGGCAATAGGCAGGGTGCGGGTGGGGAAGGCGGCAGGTGTGTCTGGGTTGACTGCCAAAATGTTGAAGGCCTCAGGAGGTACTGGGGTGAGGTTAGTCACTGACCTGATAAATAGGATTATATATGAGTGTGTTGTCCCAGATGATTGGCTGAGGAGTGTAATTGTAAATGTGTACAAGGGAAAGGGTGATGCCCTGGAAAGGGGAAATTACAGAGGTATAAAGCTTTTAGATCAGATAATGAAAGTAATGGAGAGAGTTCTAGAAGGTATGATTAGAGAAAGAGTGAATATAGATGAGATGCAGTTTGGGTTTATGCCAGGCAGGGGGAGCACTGATGCCATGTTCATTGTTCGACAGCTTCAGGAAAAATATATTGGAAAGAAAAGGGAATTGTATTTTGTTTTTGTTGATTTGGAAAAGACATTTGACAGAGTCCCTAGAGAGGTGGTGAAGTGGGCAATGAGAAAGCTAGGGTTGGAAGAGTGGCTGGTTACGGTGGTGATGGCCATGTACATGGGTGCTCGCACCCAGGTAAGAGTGAATGGAGCTTTGAGTGATGAGTTTTCTGTGAATGTTGGTGTGCATCAGGGGTCAGTTTTGAGTCCCTTGTTGTTTATCATGGTGCTTGAAGCCCTCTTCAAAGATGGACTCCCATAGGAGATGTTGTATGCTGATGATTTGGTGTTGATTGCGGAGAATGAAAAGGAGGCGGAGGAAAGATTTAAGAAGTGGAGAGATGGTATGGGGCAGAAGGGCTTGAGGGTGAATGCAGATAAAACAAAAGTGATGATATCTAGGGTTGGTGGCGGTACAATCAGAAAAGAGGGAGAGTGGCCATGTGCAGTTTGCCACAAGGGTGTGGGAAGCAATTCCATCTTGTGTAGTGTTTGTGATAAGTGGGTGCACAAGAGATGTAGTGGTATTAGAGGTAGACTGCGAGATGATGCTGATTTCATGTGTGCGGCATGTCGGGGAGAGCAGGTGGTGATTGTTAGGCGTGAGAGGGTTGAACTTGCAGGTGAGTCTCTTGAGTGTGTGGAGGAGTTTCGTTATTTGGGAGACATGTTATGTGCCGGATGTGGGGCTGGAGTTAGCTCTGTTGCTTGGGTGAGAAGTGGTTGGAAGAAGTTCAGGGAGCTGTTGCCTCTCCTGACATTGAGAGGACTCTCCTTACGTGCTAAGGGGTCGTTGTATGCAGCATGTGTTAGGAGTGTGATGCTGTTTGGTAGTAAGACCTGGGCAGTAAAGGAAGAGGATATTCGCAGGTTTAAACGTACAGAAATGACAATGATTAGGTGATGTGCAGTGCGTCCCTGCGTGCAAGGCCTGGGGGGGGCTGGGTTTACGATGGAAGATTTTAGAGGTAGGATGGGACTGGAATGTATTGGTGTTGTGATGAGGCTGTGGTGGTTTGGACATGTGGAGAGGAGGGGGGATGATAATTGGGTACAGAGGGTGAGAGGTGTTAATATTGGGGGAGGGGTTGGGAGGGGTAGACCGAGAAAGACATGGGACGAGGTCATTAAGTGTGACTTAAGGGTTAAGGGACTGAACAGGGAGGCTGCCAGGGATCGAGCAGCGTGGAGAGCCGCCATTAGGTGACCAAGGCCGATGCATGCAAGCATGTTGGAGCCTTCAAAAACGAAACGAAACGAAACGATAAGTTCAAGTATGTTGGAGCTCTCTCCAAGGCAATCAGGCATATGGGTAGGGTGCTGTACAAGCCGCTTTAGGTCATTAAGGATAGAAAAAGTATAGGCTTGTTCACCAGGTGGATCAGTAAAAGGAGAGGAGAGCCATAGGTGGTGGTGAACATTGAAATCTCCAAAAATGGAGAAATGGATGGAATGTGTTCCATCATAGAAGTAAGATAGTCGAAGGATTTTTGATAGTCAGTAGAATTAGGCAATAAGTATACAGCACAGATATATTTAGTCAGAGAATGACAGAAGAGCCGAAGCCAGAGAGTAGAGAATTGAGAAGAATCAAGTTCAGGAACACGAGAGTAAGATATGTTGTTGTGTACGTATACTCAACAGCCACATTTGGCTTTGAAATGAGTATAGAGAAAGTAGGATACATAAAAGGGTTTGCTTTCAGTTGCTTCAGACAGCTGAGTCTCCATTAAGAAGAGAATGTGAGGTTTAGAGGAGGAGAGGTGGTGTTCCACATAAAGAAAATTTGGGGAAAGGCCGCGAATGTTGCAGAAATGAAGATGAAGTGAGTCAGACAGTGGTTCCAAGCATGAGTCATCACTGGGAGAGGGGCAGATGGTGGGGGCATTTGTGGTCCTTCCCCCTGGGGACTCCGAGGCACTGTTAGTTTTTGCCATTTTTTTGAATTTTCAACGGGTTGTGTAGTGTGTACTGTGCATGTAGTTTGGTGGTGACAGTTAGAGAAACTTGTATTGGTGAACATGCTGGCCTACTCTCCATGTAACTGAATCACTGAAAAAGTTCAGCAAAGGGGGATGGTCGGGAACTAGTCCCGAGGGCTGATGAAACGGGAACTCCAGCTATCCCTATCATCAGCTTATCCATCCACCTCGGGAGTACTGCCCTGTTCCACTTCCGTGCTCACTTCACTGTTTCTTATCACTGCTTTCAAGGAACCAGCAACCTTTTGTCCTTATTGTACCCTTTCAAGCACCTCACGCTTCAAACTTCCATTCTTACTCATCACACTGCCTAAGTACTTAAATGCACTAACATTTTCCATTTCCTCCTCATCCAGCCTCACTGTACATTCATTGACTTCACTTCTGTTGATGACCATAACTTTACTCTTCCTTACATTCACCTTTAGATTCCTTTTCTTACACACTCTCCCAGACTCATCCACCAAGCCTTGCAGCTCCCCTTCATATTCACTAAACAACACAGTATCATCTGCAAACAACAGTACAGGGAGTTTCCAAACACTGCCCCCTCTCATTAGGGCCCTTCCAGCATCCACTTCCCTACCTTGTATCTCCTTTATAACCCCATGCATATACAGATTGAACAACCATGGAGACTTGACACATCCCTGTTTCAATCCAACTTTCAAAAAATTCACTTAGTTCAACATCCACACTCACTGCAGCCTTGACATCCTCAAACATTCTCTTCAAAGCATTCAACAACTTCCCATCTACTCTATATTCTTAATACTTTCCACAATCGTTGCTTGTCCACTCTGTCATATACTTTCTCCAGATCCATGATGGCTGCATACAACTTCTTTCCCATCTCAAGAAACTTTTCCACTAAAGATCTAAGAATGAATATCTGATCTACACAACCTCTTCCATTCCTAAAACCTCTCTGTTCTTCTCCAACTAATTCCTCTGTTATTTCCCTAACTCTGTCAATAAGTATCCTGCCATATACTTTTCCTATTACACTGAGAAGACAGATGCCCCTATGATTACCACACACTTCTTTTTCCCCTTTTCCTTTGTACAGGGAGTGTGATGCTGTTTGGTAGTGAGACCTGGGCAGTAAAGGAAGAGGGTATTCGTAGGTTTAAACGTACAGAAATGACAGTGATTAGGTGGATGTGCAGTGCGTCCCTGCATGCAAGGAGAGTAGACTGTAGCACCAGTCGAGCAGGACAGTACACCCAAGGAGGATGGAAAGCTGATGACAGGGAGAGCTGGAGCTCCCGTTTCATCAGCTCTCAGGACTTGTTCCTGACCATCCCCCTTTGCTGAACTTTTTCAGTGTCTCAGTAACACAGAGAGTAGACCAGCATGCTCTCCAGTACAAGTTTCTCTAACTGTCAACACCAAACTACATACACGCTACACACTACACTTCCTTTTCAAAAAACAAAAAAAAATGGCTAATGATAACCGTGCCTCAGAGTCCCCAGGGGGGGGACCATAAATGCCGCCACCATCCGCCCCTCTCCCGGTGACGACTCTCAGAGCTGTCTGGAACCACTGTCTGACTCACTTCTTCTTCATTTTTGTAACATTCGCGGCCTTTCCTCTAACTTTCGCTCTGTTGAGCACCACCTCTTCTCCTCTAAACCTCACCTTCTCTTTCTTTCTGAGACTCAGCTGTCTGAGACAACTGACAGCAAACCCTTTTCTGTATCCTCCTACTTTCTCCATTCTCATTTCAAAGCCAAATGTGGCTGTTGTGTATATGTACGCAACGATCTGTCTTGCTCTCGTGTTCCTGAACTTGATTCTTCTGAATTCTCTACTCTCTGGCTTCGGCTCTCCTGTCATTCTCTGACTAAATATATCTGTGCTGTTTACTTATCTCCTAATTCTACCGACTATCAAAAATTCTTTGACTATCTTACTTCTACGATGGAACACATTCTATCCATTTTTCCTTTCTCTGAAATCTCCATTCTATGAGATTTCAATGCTCACCACCACCTTTGGCTCTCCTCTCCTCTCACTGATCCACCTGGTGAACAAGCCTACATCTTTTCTATCCTTAATGACCTAGAGCAGCTTGTACAGCACCCTACCCGTATCCCTGACCACCTTGGAGAGAGTTCCAACATACTTGACCTTTACCTAACAACTAATCCTTCTGCTTACACTGTTAATCTTTTCTCTCCTTTGGGCTCCTCCGATCATAACCTTATTACCTTAACCTGTCCTATTGCTCCAGGACAGCCTGTGGACCCTCCAAAGAAACGCCGCCTGTGGCATTTTGGAGCTGCAGAATGGGAGGCCCTCAGGCAGTACTTCTTTGATTTTCCTTGGAATGACTATTGCTTCCATGGCCAGGAGCCGTCTGAGTGTGCCCTGCTCATTACGGAGGTTATTCTCTCGGGCATGAAAGCATACATTCCTTTTTCATATCCTCTGACTAATGCAAGAAAGCCTTGGTTTAATCACACTTATTCTAATGCTGTCCGCAACAAAGAGAGGGCCTTTAAAAGGTACAGGAGCCAACCCACCCCTGAATCACACCTTTTTTTCATATTTCTGCCCGGAATCGTGCTAAGTCTGTTCTTCGCTCTGCTAAATATAATTTCATCCGTGCTAAATGTTCCCAACTCTCCAACTCGAATTCTTTTCGCTCCTTTTGGCACCTTGCCAAAAACCTTTCTAACAACTTTACCTCATCATCCTTCCCTCCTCTTTTCTACTCTGATGGCTCTGTAGCTATTTCTTCTACTGATAAAGCAGATCTCTTTGCTCAGACTTTCTCCTCCAACTCTACCTTAGACGATTCCGGTGCTGTTCCTCCATCACTTCCCCCCTGAGACTTCCTCATGACTGGCATTAAAATTTCTTCAGCTGATGTATTTTCTGCCATCACTGGCCTCAGTATTAACAAGGCATATGGGCCTGATGGAGTCCCTCCTGTTGTCCTCAAAAACTGTGCTTCTGTGCTTACACCCTGCCTAGGTAAACTCTTTCGCCTTTGTCTCTCAACTTGTACCTTTCCTTTTTGCTGGAAGTTTGCTCTCATTCAGCCAGTCCCAAAGAAGGGTGACCATTCCCAACCCTCTAACTATCGTCCAATTTCTTTAACATCCTGTGTCTCAAAAGTTTTCGAATCAGTTCTTAACAGAAAAATTTAAAAGCATCTTTCCTGTCACAACCTTCTTTCTGATCGTCAGTGTGGGTTCCGTCAGGGACGCTCCACTGGCGATCTTCTCACCTACCTTTCAGACTCCTGGTCATCTTTCTTTCGGGACTTTGGTGAAAGCTTCGCCATTGCACTTGACATCTCAAAGGCTTTCGATCGAGTCTGGCATAAATCTTTGATATCCAAACTGCCCTCTTACGGTTTCTATCCTTCTATCTGTGCCTTCATCTCTAGCTTCCTTTCTGGTTGTTCTATAGCTGCTGTTGTAGATGGCCATCGTTCTTCTCCTAGACCTATCAACAGTGGTGTTCCCCAGGGCTCTGTCCTATCACCAACTCTCTTTCTTTTATTGATCAATGACCTTCTAAGCTGTACATCTAACCCTACCCACTCATATGCTGATGATTCCACCCTTCACCTTTCCATTCGATTTCTGCAACGTCCATCTGAGCAGTTACTTCAGCAAACAAGGGATGAGGCTATGGCACACCTAATGTCTGACTTGGCTCATATATCTGATTGGGGTAAAAATAATCTTGTTATTTTTAATGCATCAAAAACTCAGTTCTTACACTTATCAACCCGACAAAATTTTCCTCAGGATTACCCACTTATGTTTAATAATGTCCAGCTCAGTCCTGCATCATCCTTGAACATGCTAGGGGTTTCATTGTCTCGGGATTTGTCTTGGAAAGAACATATTACATCTCTTGTGAAATCTGCTTCCAAGAGATTAGGTGTGCTGGGCCGACTCCGAGCTTTCTTTACCCCTGCACAGATGTTGACTTTGTACACGGGTTTTATTCGCCCGTGTATGGAGTAGAACTCTCATGTGTGGGGAGGCTCCCCACATGCTGTTTTTCTGAATAGGGTGGAGTCAAAGGCTTTTCGTCTCATTAACTCTCCTCCTCGTACTGATTCCCTTCAACCTTTGTCTCTTCGCCACACTGTTGCATCTTTATCTCTCTTCTATTGCTACTTCAATGGTCACTGTTCCTCTGAACTGTCTGCTTGCATCCCTCCACCTCTACGACGAGCACGTAGTACCCGTCTAGCAACAAACTCTCATCCCTTTTCTGTCCAACTCTCTAATGCAAGAGTTAACCGTTACTCCCAGTCCTTCATTTATGCAACTGGTCAACTCTGGAACTGTCTCCCTCTGTCTGTATTCCCTGCTTCCTATGATCTCCAATCTTTCAAACGCAGTGTGTCCAGGCATCTCGAAATGAATGGATCTTGAATTTGGCTCTCTTTTGTATTGTTTTTACTTTTTCTTGGAAGGAACAGTATGCGGGCCCATGGCCCTTGGTTCCTTCTTCCTTGTATAAAAAAAAAAAAAAAAAAAAAAAAAAGGCCTTGGGGGGGCTGGGTTTACGATGGAAGAGTTGAGAGGTAGGATGGGACTGGAGTGTATTGGTGTTGTGATGAGGAGAGGTAGGCTGAGGTGGTTTGTACATGTGGAGAGGATGGGGGATGTGATTTGGGTACAGAGGGTGAGAGGTGTTAATACTGGGGGAGGGGTTGGGAGGGGTAGACCGAGAAAGACATGGGACGAGGTCATTAAGTGTGACTTAAGGGTTAGGGGACTGAACAGGGAGGCTGCTAGGGATCGAGCATCATGGAGAGCCACCATTGGGTGACCATCCTGACGCATGCAAGCATGTTGGAGCCTTCAAAAACGAAAGGAAACGAAATGAAATGAAACCTGACTTTGAATCATGTGGGACTCTACCTTCCTTCCTGACCAATCTGCATGTATATCTTCCACATCCATTCTGTTACTGTCCCTTCCCCATGCTTCAGCATTTCACCACACACTCCATCACTTCCTGGGGCTTTCCCTATTTTGACTTTCTTCATCGCTTCCACAACTTCCATCCTACTGACTTCTTCCTCTCTTCTCACATCCGTGTCTCACAGCCATTCCCCAGTCACTTATACTCGGATTACTTTCATTCTCTATATTCAACAATTCCTTAAAGTGTTCTCTCCATCTGCTCACTTTTTCTCCTTTCTCCACTAGTAATCTACCATTTTTATCTTTCCCTGACTGACTACTTTGCCACCCTGTCTAACTCTCTTTACCTCGTTCCAGAACATTTTCCTACATTCCCTCTACTTCATACTCAAATTCCTTCCAAATTCCTCATCCACTCTCTTCCTACTTTCTCTCAATAATCGTTTCACTTGTCTCTTCCCCTCTACATATAACTCTCTCTTCCGTCTCTCAACTTCTTCCACTCCCCTGTTTGTCACCCACTCACCATATGCTTTCTTCTCTTTTGTCACAGCCTGTCTCACCTCTTCATTCCGCCATGTTGTTCCTTGCATCCCCTTTCGTCTTCTCTTCATTTCACATGCTGCGCAGATTTCTTCTGTGAATATTTTGCACAGACCTTCCACGTTTCCCATCTACTCCAATCCATATTTACCCAATTGCTCCTCCACTTCTCTCTTATATTCTGCCTTTTTCTCATCCCCTCGTAACCTTTCCACCTTCCTTCCATATACTACTTCCTCCTGTCCTTTCCTTCTTCTATTTCTCCATTTCATTTGGGCTTTGATTCTCACCACATCCAAGTGGTGGTCAGAATGTCCACTCCCCTAACCTCTATATGCTCTTGCATCCATTACACACCTTCGCATTCTTTCATCCACACACATATGATCAGTCATTGCCTTCTGTTCATTCAGTTCACCACCCAGCCTTCTCATCACTTGCCAAGTATACCTATGGATCATTTTGTGCCTGAAGAGGGTATTGGTTATCACCAACCCCCTCCTGGCACAAATGTCCACTAAAGCACTGCCATTCTCATCTATCTCAGCATGCACACTCCACTCACCAACTACTCCATCAACCTTCACATTCCCCACTACCCTTCATATCGTCGAGCAAAAACACTCTCATTCCTTTCAGTCTTTTCCATGGACACTTCCATATTTGTCCAGAACTCTTCTCTCACTCTGGTTTCACGATCCTCCGCTGTTGCATACATGCACACATTCGCCTACATTTTTAGTCCAACTTTCAGTCATACCCACACATTCCTTTAGCCAACTAATCCATACTGCCTTATAATATCCTTCCATCTGTTATTCGCAACAATATTCACCCCTTCTTTTGCCCTCTCATTCTCACCTATTCCCACACATATACCCCATCCATACTCCCATTCACTCACACACTCACCTCTCCATTTAGTTTCAGTTAATCCACACATCCACTTTCGCACCCTTAAGCACCTGGTCAATCTCTCTCTTACACCTCCTCATTTGCACCCCTTACATTCCACGTCGCAATTCGTATTATATCCTTTCTTTGGTCCTTAGTTGTCACCTTTTGGTCAGTCCTTGTCTGAGGCTTCTTGTTCGTATTTTTAGTTAGTTGTTATCTGGGGAGGGGCACTAACCCTCCGCCAACCCACTTGTTGCCGCATATGGAGCACATGTTGATTGGTTATAAGGTTATCACCCAGTGTTGTAAATGCTTTCCTGGTTTAAAAGAAATCATTTGGCTTGCCACTCAATGTAGAACTACCTAAAAAAAAGCAAAGTACCACTTCATTAAGTGGGTGGATGATGGGTGCACTAGGATGGTGGGAAGTTATATAAAGTTATGAAGGTAAGTTATGAAGTTGTATGAAGGTAAGTTTTATTCCTGGACACTTTATTCATACTAGATTTGTGTACTTTTACTTGTCAGTTTTGTGTTTTTGTTAGCTTATCTTATAGTACAAATACCATCGAAGGTGATGGTATACCGTTTATACCAATATAATCAATTTCCGATGGCATTTTTGGCTTTGCAATTTGAGCCCCGGGAGCAATCACTCATCACAGACAACAGATTTTCAAGCCTCATCAGCTTTTTGGGTGGGGATTTTAGTTGTTTATGCATTGTTTTCATGATGTTCAACATTAATGTGGATAATCCTGTGAGTGTTTTGATGTCTCAGTATGGCAGAAAACAGCAATAAAATTAGGAGGGGTACTGCACATACAGTAGTGTATAAGTCAGCTGATAT
This sequence comes from Birgus latro, assembly GCA_018397915.1. Lineage (NCBI taxonomy): Eukaryota > Metazoa > Arthropoda > Malacostraca > Decapoda > Coenobitidae > Birgus > Birgus latro. The sequence continues at coordinate 22,561 of JAGKTI010010014.1, forward strand.
TTGGTTTTCATTTTTTTTTTATGGTTTTCTGGGTGTTTAGCATTACTTTGGATATTCCTATGTGTGTTTTGATGTGTAAATATGGCAGATTGACCTGAAAACAGTGCCAGAATTAGGAGGAGTGCTGTACCTACATTCGTGTATAGGTAGGAGGTTTTTTGGTTTTCATTTTTTTTTTCATAATTTTCTTGATGTTTAGCATTACTTTGGGTATTTCTGTGTGTGTTTTGATGTCTGAATATGGCAGATTGACCTGAAAAGTGCCAAAATTAGGAGGGGTACTGTATGAACAGTTGTGTATAGGTTGGGTGTTTCTTAGTTTTCATTGTTTTTTTTTCTATGTTTTTTCATGGTGTTTAGCATTACTTTGGATATTCTTATGTGTTTTCCGATGTCTAAGTATTTATTTATTTTTCTTTAATGCAAGAAAGAAGGAACCAAAGGCCAGGAGCCCACAAACCATTCCTTCCAAGAAAAAAAAAAAAAAATACAAAAGAGCCAATTTCAAGATCCGTTCATTTTGAGATGCCTGGACACACTGGGTTTGAAAGACTAGAGATCAGAGGAAGTAGGAAATACAGAGAGAGGGAGACAGTGCCAGAGTTGACCTGTTGCATTAATGAAGGACTTGGAGTAACGGTTAACTCGTGCATTAGAGAGTTGGATAGAAAAGGAATGAGAGTTTGTTGATAGACGAGTGCTATGCATCCGTTCCAGAGGTGGAGGGTCGCAAGCAGACAGTCGAGCAGTGACCATTGAAGTAGCGATAGAAAAGAGATAAAGATTCAACAGTGCGGCAAAGAGACAGAGGTTGAATGGAGCCAGTAAGAGGGGGAGAGTTAATGAGACAAAAAGCCTTTGACCCCACCCTATTGAAAAGAGATGTATTTGGGGAGCCTCCCCACACATGAGAGTTGTACTCTACACAGGTGAATGAAAACCCGTATATAAAGTCAACAACCGTGCTGGGGTAAAGAAGGTACAGAGTTGGCTTAGCACACCCAATCTCTTGGAAGCAAATTTTACAAGAGACGCAATATGATCTTTCCAAAATAAGTCCTGAGTGAATGAAACCCCAATCATTTTCAAGGATGATGCAGGATTGAGCTGGATAATATTAAACATTAGTGGGTACTCCTGTGGAAGATTGTGTTGCATTGATAGGTGTAAAAACTGAGTTTTTAGTGAATTAAAAACGATTATTATTTTTACCCTGGTCAGAGATATGAGCCAAGTCAGACATTAAGTGTGCCATAGCCTCACCCCTTGTTTGTTGAAGTAACTGCTGAGATGGATGCTGTGAGAACCGAATGGAAAGGTGAAGGGTGGAATCATCAGCGTTTGAGTGGATAGGGTTAGTTGTACAGCTTAGAAGGTCATTGATGAAAAAAAGGAAGAGAGTTGGTGATAGGACATAGCGCTGATGAACACCACTGTTGATAGATTTAGGAGAAGAACGATGGCTGTCTACAACAGTGGCTATGGAACGACCAGAAAGGAAGCTATAGATGAAGGCACAGATAGAAGGATAAAAACCGTAAGAGGGCAGTTTGGAAATTAAGAATTTATGTCAGACTCGATCGAATGCCTTTGAGATGTCAAGTGCAATGGCAAAGCTTTCACCAACATCCCGAAAGGAGGATGACCAGGAGTCTGAAAGGTAGGTGAGAAGATCGCCAGTGGAGCGCCCTGACGGAACTCATACTGACGATCAGAAAGAAAGTTGCGAAAGGAAAGATGCTTTAAAATTTTTCTGTTAGGAATTGACTCAAAAACTTTTGAGACGCAGGATGTTAAAGCAATTGGACAATATTTAGATTGCTGGAAATGGTCACCCTTCTTTGGGACTGGCTGAATGAGCGCAAACTTCCAGCACGAAGGAAAGGTACAATTTGAAGACAAAGGCAAAAGAGTTTACCTAGGCAGGGTGTAAGAACAGCACAGTTCTTGAGGACTACAGGAGGGACTCCATCAGGGCCATATGGCTTTTTAGTATTAAAGCCAGTGATGGCAGAAAATACATCAGGTGAAGAAATTTTGATGTCATCAATGAAGAAGTCAGAGGCGGGAAGTGATGGAGGAATAGCACTGGAATAGTGTAAGATGGAATTGGAGGAGAAAGTCTGAGTGAGTAGATCTGCTTTATCATTAGAATAAATAGCTACAGAGACATCAGCGTAGATAAGAGGAGGGAAGGATGATGAGGTAAAGTTGTTAGAAAGGTTTTTGGCAAGGTGCCAGAGGGAGCGGGAAGAGTTTGAGTTGGAGAGTTGAGAGCATTTAGTATGGACGAAATTATTTTTAGCAGAGTGAAGAACAGACTTGACACGATTCCAGGCAGAAACATAAACAAAATGTGATTCAGGGATGAGTTGACTCTGGCACCTTTCGTAGGCCCTCTCCTTGTTGCGGACAGCATTAGAACAAACGTGATTAAACCAAGTCTTTCTTGCTTTGGTCAAAGGATATGAGAAGGGAATGTATGCTTCCGTGTCCAAGAGAATAACTCCCGTAGTGCACAAAGCATGTCAAGATGGCTCCCGGGCATGGAAGCAATAATCATTCCTGGGAAAATCAAAGAAGTACTGCCTGAGGGCCTCCCAGTCCGCAGATCCTAAGTGCCACAGTCGACGTTTCTTTGGAAGGTCCACAGGCTGCACTGGAGAGATAGGACAGGTCAAGGTAATAATGTTGTGATTGGAGGAGCCCAATGGTGAGGAAAGATTAACAGTTTAAGCAGAGGGATTAGTTGTAAAGAAGAGGTCAAGTATTTTGGAGCTCTCTGCATGGCAGTCAGGGATATGGGTAGGGTGCTGTACAAGCTGCTGTAGGTCATTAACCCACCAAGCCCTATCGACCTATGATTCACGGCGCACTTTAACCCGTCTCTCACTCCCAACAACATGCATCATACATTCTGCAATTGCAAGGTCCGTCGTTTCCACATTTTTCAAGTTTCGCGGGAGATTTTTGGTAGGCATATGTGGGAGACCTTCCTCTATCCCCAGCCAGTTGGGAACTCTGCCTGACCTTGTGTAACCGCCCCCCCTCCCATCGGGGGGGTGCACCATTTTCTCGCAACTCACCTGTTAGCAGTGACCTGGCCAGTAAAGTCACGTATCACCACAGTCTCTCCGATGACGAAATTCAAGGCGAAAGTGATTCCCAATGTGGAAGACAAAGATTACGTGGCACCAGAGTTATTAATGAACAGACGTAATGAATAGGTAACGTCGCCAAGGTAGGTGCAGTATGTTGATGTGTTTCGTGAGTGAACAATGCTTATATTGCCTGTATTATTGTGTGAAAAGCCAAATACTCTTTTACTACTTATAATTTCGTACCAGGTAATTAAATAAGTCTGAGTGGTTTTGGTTAAGTTTCCCTCACATAGGGAGCATCTTTTATAAAGCGTGGCGTCATAGAAAGCGGTAGGGTGAGGTGCCTCTCACCGGTTTAGTGCATTTTTTTCTGCAGGTGAGCGCTTTCTCGCTGAATTTTCGATGTTTCTCACCAAAAGCAGAGGTTTGGACCAAAAAAAAAACAAGTTGAAAACTTATTGGGTTCTGGGGGTTTGTTAGGTAAAAAGCTGCTGGGACAGGGCGAGTTAAAGATAGAAAAGATGTAGACTTGTTCACCAGGTGGATCAGTGAAAGGAGAGGAGAGCCAAAGGTGGTGGTGAACATTGAAATCTCCTAGGATGGAGATTTCAGAGAAGGGAGAAATGGATAGAATGTGTTCAGTCATAGAAGTAAGATAGTCAAAGAATTTTTGATAGTCAGTAGAATTAGGAGATTAGTAAACAGCACAGATTGACCTGAAAACAGTGCTAAAATAGGAAGGTACTGTACATACAGTCTTGTACAGGGTGTTTTTCCCCCCCCCCTCTTTTTTCTTCCATGGTTATCTTGGTGTTTAGCATTACTTTAGATATCCTCTGTATGTTTTGATGTCTGAATATAGTAGATTGACCGGAAAATAGTGCCAAAATTATGTGGGATACTGTACCCACGGTTGTGTGTAGATGTTTTATTTGTGTGTGTGTGTATTTACCTAAGTGTATTTACCTAATTATGATATACAGGAAATGAGCTACGCTCGTGGGGTCCAGTCTCTGTTTCTCAATAAGTCAAATTTTGCTTTAAACTCATTTAAGTTTTTAGACTGGACGATCTCTTTGTCCAGTCTGTTCCACAGGTCTATGCCTCTATACGGAAAACTATATTTCTTGATGTCCTTCAAGCAGCGCGGCTTCTTCAGTTTCAGTCCATGTCCTTTTGTTGCTCTCTTATCCCATAAAAACAGATCTTCTCTATCAATTTTATCTACTCCCATCATGGTCCTGAACACTGCAATCATGTCACCCCTTTCTCTCCTTTCCTCTAAGGATGGCAAATCCAGCCTTTCTAGCCTCTCACTATATGACAGATCTGCCAAACTGGGGACCATCTTGGTTGCTGTTCTTTGTATTCTCTCAATCTTGTTTATATCTTTCTTTTTGTGTGGGGACCACACTACTACTGCATATTCTAACCTGGGGCGGATCATGACCACTATCAGTTTTTTCATCATCTCTTCATTCATGTAATGAAATGCCTCTCTTATGTTGGTCAAGAGTTTATATGTCTCTCTAACTATCTTGTTGATGTGTTTTTCAGGTGACAAACTATCCTGGACCAGCACTCCTAAATCTTTCTCTTCTCTCGCTTTTGTGATTGGTTCATTACCCATCATATAATTCAGTGATGGTCTCTTGGTGCTTTTACCCGTTTCCAATATTTTACATTTTTTTGCGTTGAATTTCATTTCCCACATCCGGCTCCAGTCATGTATCCTATCCAGATCCTCCTGCAGCATTTTACAGTCCCCTTCAACTTCTACCTTCCTCAAGATCTTTGCATCATCAGCAAACAGACTTGCATAACTGTTCACTCCATCTACCATATCATTTACGTAAATCAGGAACATTACTGGCACCAACACCGAGCCCTGTGGGACACCACTTGTTACTTCTCTCCATCCAGACATCCTGTCCTTTATTACTGTCCTCATTTGTCTGTCTCTCAAAAAGTTTTTCATCCATTCCAGGAGGTTACCCTTCAGTCCTCCTATATGCTTCTGTTTCCACCTTAGTCTCTTATGGGGTACCTTGTCAAAGGCCTTCTCCAAATCTAAATATACACAATCCACCCAACCATCTCTCTCCTGCAGCACATCAATCACTCTTGAGTAAAAGCTCAACAAGTTGGAAACACATGACCTTCCACTTCTAAATCCAAATTGACTTTCAGTCAAAATATTCATCTCTTCCAGATATTTTATCCACCTATCTTTCAGAACCTTCTCGCACAGTCTTGCAACCATGCTGGTTAGGGACACTGGTCTATAGTTCAGGGGTTCTTCCTTGTTTCCTCCCTTGTAAATTGTACCACATTTGCTCTCTTCCATTCCCGAGGCACTTTCCCTTCTTCCAGTGAACACACAATTAAACAGTGAATCTTATCTGCCAGTTGGTCTCTGCATTCCTTCAGTACCCAATTTGAAATTCCATCTGGTCCTAGGGCTTTCCTTACATCTTGAGTTTCCAGTAATTTGTACACTTCCTGCACTTCCACTTTTATATCTTTTATCACCACATTCTAGGTCACTCCCTCCCCCTCCACAAACTCCCCTTTATTAGTAAAAACTGATTGGAAACGTTTGTACATTATTTCAACTTGCATTGCCGCATCATTATAGACCTCTCCTTCTACTTTCAGTTTGGTGATTCCTTCCTTTTGTTTCAATTTGCCATTAACAAATCTGTAAAACAATTTGGGTTCATCCTTACATTTGTCGATTATACCTTTTTCAAAGTTCCTTTCTTCCTCTCTACGAATTCTTGTATATTCATTTCTAGTTCTTTTATATTCTTCCTTTGTTCTGTTATTACCTCTCTTTCTCCATTTGTTCCACGCCATGTCCCTCTCTTTTTTCGCTATCATACACCTTCTGTTAAACCACTCCTTTTTCCTGTATTCTTTCCCACTTACTCTTGGAACACATTTATCCACTCTTGAATTATAGAGGTCTTGAAAGATATCCCACTTCCTTTGAATCTCTCTTGTTTCTCTGAATTTTCTCCAATCTGCATTTTCAAAATTTTTTCTCAATTCCGTAAAGTTTGCTTTCCCAAAGTTGTATCTTCCCTGCCTATGGAGCTCATCTCTTGGCACCACGTTCCCTATTATCATCTGGAACTCAATGACCACGTAATCACTTTTTCCTATAGGACACAGATATTTCAAGGATTCAATAACATCAGGTTCTTTGGTTAGCAGTAAATCTAATCTTGCTGGGGTGTCAACACCTCGGATCGTGTCTCTTCTTTGACCTACTGTGTCATTACATTATTCATCACAGTGTTTAACAATATAGTGGCCCACGAATCTTAGTCACCTCCTGAGTCCCATTCCACCCAGTTCACCTCTTTACAATTAAAATCACCCATTAGAATTATATTGCTGCTTTTCTCAATCACTTTCTGTAGATAACTAACCATGTCTGACAACATCTCCTGGTATTCTTCATCAATCCATGCTCTTGTCTTAGGTGGAACATATACTACTGCTATATCTCTCTTACAGTTCTCTCCAGTTTCTAATTTCATGTTTATCACTTCAGCCCTTCCCTCTCCCATTTCCACAGAATCTATATTTAAGTTGTTCTTCACTGCTATCATCAGTCCTCCTCCCATTTTATCTCTTCTGTCTCTTCTCCACAATTTGTATTTGCCATCTCCCATATGGATATCAATATTCTCCCTTAACTTGGTCTCTACAAAGCACATAACATCAGGTTCTTGTACCCTCAAGAAATCGTTGATTTCTAACATTGCCGATATTAATCCATCAACATTAGTGTAC